>JBCAUA010645060.1:0-15803 GCA_038406235.1 Peronia verruculata
CTATCTATCTATCTATCTATCTATCTATCTATCTATCTATTTATCTATCTATCTATCTATCTATCTATCTATCTATTTGTGTCTGAACTGTCAGTTTTTGACCATGAAATTAAAATACTTATATAGATACACTAACAGCTCCAATGTAATCGACCCGTGGGGTAAAAAATGCTGTATGTAGTATGATATGCAGCTGTGTATAATAGTTGTGCTTAGAATTGCCAGTCTTGAATTTCTTCAATGTTTCTGTCATATCCACTAAAATATAAATTTTAATGCAATGTTATTTTTTTGGCCCGTAGATTTGCGTTTCAATCATTCATTATGACTGAAGTATTTGAATTCTCATTATCTATTACATACGCATACGAATATGATTTCCACATGCTCTGGGCTATCATGCTTAAACAACAGTGTATCCCTGTTTATGCTCTTATCTTTGAAAATCACAATAATCTGTTATATGCAAATATCACAGTGGCATACTATACACACACACACACAAAACAAAACAAAACCCTGTGAAACGATGATGTGCAGTTGAATATGAATCCAGACACTCAACTCAGTAAATCTCACTATGGTTACGTTATTCTTGATATGAAAGGAGCTGTCACAAATTCCAATGACTTATAAATAAGATGACTGTGTTCTTGTGATTTTAAAGTACAAACCATAAGCCATCATGTAAAATAAAGTATTTGGGTTTTCCAGACTACTTGAGAGCTACCATTAAAAAATGATGCCGAAGATCTGAAAATGTAAACTTTTGCATGATAAAGAGACTACATGGATTGGTAGACTACACGAAAGCTACTACTTTTTCTACTACTACCACTACTACTACTACTGCTACTACTACTACTACTACTACTACTACTACTATAACTATTACTACTACTACTACTACGACCACTAATAATAATAATAATAAAAATATTAATTATTATTATTACTATTATTATTATTATTATAAGGAAGTTGCGGAAAACAAATCTTTAGACGTGAGATAACCCTCATTTGTTGCCAGACTACTTAAGGGGTTACCAATAAAAAAAAAATAAATAAAAAAATTGAAAATAAAATGACGTTGTGACAGAGAGTGGCTAAACTGGACTGCCTCTCACACCCGAACCATTCATTTCGATTGGGAAGTACCATCGGGCCACCGGAGTTGCAGCTCTGCTAAATCCCGGAGGAATCCAAACGAGTCTGGGTCCAAAGTAGTCAACGGGAGCCTTTGGAGTCCCCGCCACTTTTAGATAGACACCTTAATGAAGGCGCAAGCGATAGACAATCCTTCGGTTATTCATACTGACTGGGAGTGGTTGGAAGACCAGAGAAAGAGAAGGAGAGAAAGAAAGAGAGAAAAAGAGGGAGGGAGAGAGTGGGAGAGATGGACAAAAGCTGGAAGGATTTAGGCAGGCTGAGACGTAACGAAGATTTATTAGCAAGACTATTTACGTTTCAGAATTTCGATAGGAGAACCACAAAGCTGGCAGCTTGCAGTCCTGGAGTATCTCGTAGTTGAGTACATAGATAATCATGGACAGCTACCAAAGAGAGACGTTTTTAAGTTTTATTTTTTTAAATTATTCTCTCGAACAATATTTCAATTGTCAACACAGCTTTAAACAGGAATAAACGTTATTTTGTTTCGTAGAACCGAGGATTCTGGTTCCAACCTGGGATGACAAAAAAAAAAAAAAAAGGTATGGTTGAAAAAAGAAAGAGAAAAAAGACATGCGGTCAGTTAGTAATAGATTCAGCAAGTGTAGGAAAGAAAGAAAAGAAATGAAAAGAAAAACAAATTCAAAATAAGAACGTCAGCAAGACTAACAATATGGTAAGCCCCCAAAATAACAACGCAAAGGGTTTAATAAGTAACGACGTGCTTAGTAGTAGTAAAGATTGATACGAACTTAATTAAACAAGTTATTATTAGGAAAATAATTATCGTGATGACTATAACACTTCAGAAGTAACCCAATCGATTATTCGGCAATGGTATGGTTCAGCTCTATGTAGAAAATAGTCTAACAACAAAGAGAAATCAATTGGTGCGTTCCTTACTGGAAAAGATAAACCGTTATTGTGAGAAGCAGTGACGAGTAATACTGTATTCAGCTGCGGCTAAACAAATAGATATACAACTCAGCGAACAGACTGACTGTTACAGAACTTGACGTTAACCCTACAAGTGTCAAATCTCTAAGATGAGACAGTTTTCTTTCTTTCTAACCTGTGACCCGTTATCAGTCATTGCATGCTATATATTACAGTCTTGCAACTACAATCCATCTTGCCAACGAGAGAAGCTTTACAGTAGGTACGACATTTCACTGTTGCATTTAGTCTAGACGTTTAATGTTGGCAAGGGACCCGTCTTTCAACGGTCTTTAAAGTTAAACGGACAGCAATGCAAAATCTAGAGCATTGAAAGCAGTAAAGACAGTGGACAAACAGAGACCAAAATACAAACATAAATCGCAGAGGACCTCAGGCTGAATTTGCATCAGCCATGGAGAACCTAACATTGCTGGGTCTCAGCGTGATGTGCGTACTTCAAGTCAACTCCAGGGTCCTGGCATCTTGTTAAGACGAACAAGTGGCTGAACAGAATGATATGGAACAACGATTTAATGTCACTCCCGCAGCCCGATATGAACCGAGGGACTTGGAGCTCCTCCCGATAAGCATATGATTTCTAAAACGATCGGCAGCTGACATATTGATAACATTTTTTTCAGTTTTTTTTTTCTCCCTAACGTCTAATTTTTAATTTTTAATTTTTTTTTTTTTTGAGGTGGAGGGGGGGATGGTATTTTTTTCAATCTCTTTCTCTCTCTCCCGCTCTCTCTGCTTCCTCTTTCTCTCTCTTTACCACTTTCCTTCCATCTGATCGATGGTGCTCATGAATTTCTTGAACCATTTTTGCTTTCTTCAATTTTTTGTTTCTATGTGCCATTTTCCATTCCCCCCCCCCCCCCTTTTACTGGGGAAGCTGCCATGTGTGTGTGTGGAGGGGGGGGGAGACGTCGTTAAACCAATTTTATTAATTTGTCAGCACAGTGAATATCTATGGAATCATAAAATATTATGTTGAAGCAGAGAACTGATGGCTGATAGTTGTTGTTTCAACCATCATATTCTGCACATCTAAAAGCTTGTAATAGAAGTAGGTTCATCACGCCTCACACTAAATCTCAACCATTGGCTGTTACAGTCAGGTCATGGGATTTTTTATTTTTTATTTTATTTATTAATTTATTTTTGTTTTTGATAATGGAATAAATATGACCTCGTTTAAACTTTTGTTCATTTCAAGCTGCATTGCCTCTGTTGCATCTCATTTTTAACCCAGTATGAAAGTAATTATATGATACGATATTCTGTCAAAATATAGATGTAATATGGTGACTTCTGAATGTTTTGAGTCACCCGATCAATTATGGGACAGGCCGTTAAGAAATTATCAATGCACTTTACACGCATTTGCATCGAATCAGATAAAATCTCATTATTCTGAAAAGATTTTATTATTTGGAGAACTGGATGAAGGATAAAGAACCATAATGATTTTTCTTTGAAAGGGAAGAAAAATGGCAGATTGATTTTCATGGCAAATTTGTTGATAACAAAGCCTAGAAGAATTCCCACGGAAAAGTTTAGGTTCACCAGATAAGGTCAAATCATCCTGATTTACAGGTGAAGGATAGTGATATGACTGTTTCTGCTCTCATTTATATAGTTGTCAGAATGTGATAGAGGCAACTGTATTTCTACAAATGATTTAACGCCATCCGCAAAAAACAAAGCGTGGTGTTGTGAGGCTCCTAAATCCAACACAGTATGTTTTCCAAAACACTGAAGCGATAGCGTGGCCTTGCTTCGTCCTTGTCAGCCTCAAGTGAACGTTGTACATGTGATGGTGGTCGCACGAAGATGGGATGCATTGCTTAGTTACTTGAAAAAGAGAACACGAAATAGATTGATGTACTGAAATAAATCCTATTCAGTGCCTTTTTTTTTTTTTTAATTAGGTATTTTAATCAAAATCACATGACCTAGTGGACATCGCTCACTTGTGGCTTTGTTTACTTGCTCTGCGCATGACAGACAAATCTGGACGAACCATGAGCTCTCAGACCTGTCACATCACATAAACAAAGCCACATGTGAGCGATGTTTCCTAGGTCATGTGACTTTGCTGAAAATACCTAATTGCAGCAGCTAGATATAAACTTTTATATTAGTTTAACTGCAATCTCATCTTTCAGCAAAGAATTTTATCGTGTGGAGCGGGGGAAAAAAAATGTATGATTTTGAGCTTCAGGACAAACAGTAATGAACATGTTTAATATGCTAATTATGTGCTGTTGTCGAGAAGCGTTTCCTTGCCTGAGTAGTCACGGGTGGGTATGTGATTGTGTGTGAGATCCTTATGCTAGTGAACTCAATCTTTGAATATGCGCTATCGCTGCATGGACTGTTCTATTGATTTTCATATTCACACCGCAAATTTGTTCCTCAAGATTTCTTCCTCATCCATTCTCACTGATGCAATTATGAAGCATAGCTCCCGAGGACTTGGCGGTGAACTCCTCCGGGTCAATTCATTTTGAGGATCTTTTCCCCGAAACCGTAAATTGAATATTCCCTTATTGAAAGACACATTTCCTGCTAAACTATAACAAGTATGGAAACCCACTCATGATTCTGGCATTTTTCCAGTCGAAAGAAGAGATTCCTGTCCGGCGATATGATTTCGTGACCGACGTGATAAGATCGAATCAATCATGCATAGAAGATGAAGAAATATAGTAATCTAGCACAAAGATGTATGTGTAATGTACACTTACAGAAACCATTCCTTTATTGATATCACTTTGTTATGCAAAACAGAAAAGAGACATTTCTCAAGATCGTGTTTCTAAAAAAAGTTCAGGATGAAATCAGTTAATTCTCGCCCTGATAAAGGTGCATTTTCCTTTTGTGTTTGTTTGTTTGTATTCTTATGTTGAAATAAAGAGAGAAGTCTGCCGTGACAATCCTGGTAGCCAGTAGACCAGGGTTATTATATGAAATTCGTGTATGTTTTTATGGTTATGGCCTGCAAGGTTATTTTCTTTTGTTACGGAGACGATGAATTTACGAGTCTGGTAAGGAATGAACACATTTTAAACCCTTTTCGTATAAGACATGTACATTTGAAAATCCGGAAAATTCATGGCTAAAATTAAAAACAAAATCCTATCGAGAATGACAAGTTCAAACATTTCACTTCACCCACACATAATAAGCAGCTTGGAATGGATTGTCACCACTCAAACATTAATTTGTACTCTTTTCTTGACCTGCAGGAGAACCAGCAGTGCGGCATCGTCCATCTTCGACCTCAGCACTGAGTGTGAGCAGTTGGAAAGAGCTCTGAAAGAGAATGATGTGGTCACAGTTAAAAAGTTTTTACAGGTATGGTATTTTATCTCTATACATTTTACTTTGTAACTGATGCTTGCAGTTTGCGCCAATGATAATGACATTATGATATTTAAAATGATGTAAATAGTAATCTATGACACATGTATCTGATCTGTATCATTATATAGATGTAAATTCCATTCCAGGCATTTGATAGAATTTCGTGGAAACGAGAAATGCTACAGGACTTTTCCGGATTTTACTGACAAAATTTACCAAGTAAATTAGTTGACCCTGATCTTGTCGATAGAGCACCTCCTTTCTGGTTCATGGTCAGGGAACGTTTTTTGTATTTCGGAACAGATTTGTTGTTATAAAGTATACCACTATTTCATTGCCGTTTCGTTAACAAAGGTAGAAATATCAAATAATCTGAAATATCCCTCCAGCATCCGATCACCGCACTTTTAACCTATATCCGTCTGAGCATAGACCAGAACTTCAGTCCAGTGGCCTGTGTTCGAAATCACCAGCCCATTATAAGCCAGGGGCCGTCATGATATAGGTTACTGAAAGGATGATCGTTTTCTCTCTGAATGGTCACCTCTTGGCTGGCGAGAGGTTTGGGCTTAGGAAGAAGAACTACCAGGCTCATCGATTCAGCCCCAGCCCTAAGTGTCTCCTCCAGCAGAATCTCTAGTATCTGAGCGATAGCTTTAGGCTAGCAATCAGAAGGGCCAAAAGCGTGGGGAGGAAAAAGATTTTGATGATGCGAGTCAAGGTTAGTGAGCAAGGAGTCTGCGATGAGGAAATGGGTAGTTGAAAAGTACTCTCTTATCTAATTAACCGTGATGGTGGCTTGGGGCAGGGATTCGATGAGAAAAGTGGAACTGAAACCAGAGAAGAAAAAATCAGTGAAATCAAAATCATGCAAAGTGAACCTAAATTAAAGATACCATGCATGCAGTATGAACTAAATGTGTAGCTGAGAATAAAAACTGGTAATCCACGCTCCCCCAAGAGTCAAAGATTTCCATTTTCATTTATGTTCTATCTTTCTTTCTTTCTATCTATCTATCTCCTTCTTTCATTCTCTCTTTCTCTCTTTCTTTCTTTCTATCATATTTCTTCTTTCTTTTTTTTTTTTTCTTGTCTTTGTCTTTTCTTTCCTATTCTCTATCGTTGTCCTCTTTCTCTTTTCATCGCTACCTCTCTCGGTATTCCTCAGCTGCCTTCGATTGTCCATTGTGCCTGTGTCTTTCTCTTCTTTCTTCTCACCCTTTGTCTCTCTTTGCATGTGATTCGTCAGTGTATATTGTATTGTCTCTGTCCCACATACCGATATCTATTACACCATTTTCTATCCTCCTCAGCTTCACCACACGCGTTTTCCCCTGGACGTGCACGCCAGCTTCCTGGACAAGTCCAGTTGCGACTCCCACAGTCGGCGCCAGAGCCATGTTAGCCAGGACGTGGAGATCTTGCTACGAAAGAGCCAGACACTGATTGATGCACTGGAACGACATAGAGACAGCGAGACGGCTGAGGACGCGCCCAACATATTCAGGTATTATTTGTCGCGGAACCAAAGCGAGATCGCTGTGCCCAGAACCCTATTATTTCCCTTTGCCTGACAAAAGAGGTGTTGAGCAAGCAGTCTAAAAAGGACAAAATACCTTAAAAATATGTCATTCGAATAACTGATCGCAAAAAAAAAATAAATAAATAAATAAATAAAATTGATAAAATTATAACAATAGGTTAAAAAAAAAAAATCCTGGTATACGTACGTTACAAGCAAATGGCACAAAAATGCTTTTTTTTTTTTTTTAAATCCTTTTTGCACTGCTTGTTTAATACCTCTTTTGTCTCGTAAAAGAACTGGAGCATAACCATATCCCATTGATATATGCCTTATGATGTCATTTGTTTTTCACATACAACGTTATTGGTGCCACTGGAAAAGGACACGAGTATCCTGTAACCTGCCTTCTGTAGAATTACCTAGTTGTTGCTGTTCAAGTTTAACGTTAAATCCTGTAACTCCATGGTGAATAAAGCCTGGTTTTTCTCAACAGAGCCCCTTTGATATTTGATGCATTCACCTGGTTGTACGACATTTTAAGTGCCGGTAGAAATAGCTGGAGTGTCAGCATTTTTAAATGATGTTAATATTCATGTTCAGGTAATGACATTTAAAAAAAAGTCATCTAAAGGGATACAATATGTTATTACAAAAAATATCGTGTGCTAATTGGAAGAGAATTTCTATGCAAAAAAACATTGTGAGCAAGTCTTTGACCAGATCGGCCTTTTGATATTTTTAGGGTTAAATTCATCTAGTCCAGTTGTGGTTCCTGGCGAACCGAATCCTCTCGCTAACTCCATATCATTACTATTGTTATTGTTATTATAATAATATTATTGTTGCTGTTGTTCTTGTCTTGTTCTTATTGTTATTTCGCCCAGGTATCAACAATCGTTAGCCAAAGTAAGGTATTCAACAACAACAACATAAATAGTAGCCTAAAACATCGTGGTTGACAGTGAATAGCGAATCGTGAACAATAACTATTACAGAAATTATTAAGTGCTGATAGGTGTGGTTACACATACATACACACACATAAACGCACATACATTATCAATATCCAGTAAAAAATGGCTGTTATAAAGGGCTATGAAATGTGATGCGATGTAGTGCAAAAACAAACAAACAAACATACAAACAAACAAACAAACATATCTAGCTTTAAGCATTACAGAAGTCAATACATACATTTTAACTTTGAAAACTTCTTTTTCTTTTGTGGTCATAATTGAATCAGATCAGCAAATCATGTACAGGATAATAGTTATTATTATTATTATTATTATATGAAACAGCGTTGCCATTATCCATTTGCAGCCGGATGATGTAAATGAACTGTCAGTGAGGCTTGTCAAGTGTAAAGTGCTCCCTTTTATTGAACTTAAGCTCATGTCAAACACCATGCAGTTGAGTTGCATCGTCTAAAATCATGATGATCGAGAAACCAAAAAGCCCCGTGTCCTCCACCTCACAACCTCTTCTGTTTGCCCCAGTGCCTCAAACTGTAATTCTGTCAAAATGTGTGCAATGTTGTTATCCCAGGATGTTTTTTTTTTTTTTTTAAATATCTGCTGAGATCTTTTTGTCTTTCAGTATTGGATTGAGATAATCTCAGTATTTTTCTGCTTGAATATGTTCACTGGTGCAGAACAGTAGTACAGGGTTATGTACAGGGTTTATCGTGCATGACAACCTTGTCCACCATTAATGTCGAAGAATGAGGTCAAATGTTATCATCACCATGAGCACGAATCATTTCAACAAAAATCTCAATTTCCATCACTCAGTTCCATGGAGTACGTCATTTCCGTTCCATGAGTAAGTTCGCATCTAGTAATGTGCTGAATGAATCTCACAGTGAGGCTTTTGCTTACCTATTCTTAACCTGAAATCAAGTTCATGTTGAATAATAACAGTAAATGAGAGAATAGTAAATACACCAGTCTTGGCTTGAAACATCCCGTTGTATTTAATCATTCCGTCACGTACATTCATACACTAGTTCTGAAATAGGTTTTACTTACAACAAGATAAAAGCAGTGCTCTGTCACGTTTCCGCTATATTTCTTGTAATCGGTCATCGAAAACTATTCAGGAGCAAAATGTAACAAAGTTATGCCCGAAATAACACCAGAGCGATTATGGGTGTGACAGCAGGCCTAAATAATGACCAAACTCGGCAGCAGTGAGTTCACTAGATAGGTCGATTTGACAGCTTACTTCACGTACCATGCTCAGGATCAGAACTTGTATTAAGAGACAGTCTGGCGAAGTGGATTGACGTCATTTTTCAGCGTGACTTGTCACAGCTCCGAAAGTATTCTCGTCATCACAGAGACATTAAGAACCCTGCCATTTTGGGCAGTAGCCGATGATGAGGGTTTTCAGAGATACAGTAGGTGATGATTGCATTATTTGTATCTGACTAAGAGTCAACGAATTTGCAACAACGAATTTGTACAGGATCTGTTACCACACAGACATAATAATGCCTTTGTATGAAAATGAGCGAATCAAAAACTCTGTCTCTGTTTTTTTGTGTTTTGTTTTGTTTTTTTCTTACTGCGTCACATAAATATGCTGAGATAAGCAGTTTTGAAGCCGCTACAAGAAGGAAGCGCGCATTTAATTTTTACTTCACCTGTAGAAAAATTGGCTCCACTGACAATGGCTGTTGACATAAACACGGTCATCTATTCAAGGCGTTATCTCCGAGCCCTCCACTCGAAGTGATTTTAGGGTAAGCATCGACTTTTGAGTTAACAGTAACAGTGCGAGTCTTACGACGTGCATAGCATGGCGGGACTTTTCCACGGCAGACTTACCTAATCAAACATCGGTTAGGGTTAGGGTTAGGTTAGGGAAAAATGGAATGATTTTTACTCGGCATCCTTACTTAATCAAACATCCGTTGATTACGGTGAGGGTTATGATTGGAGTTTGGGTTAGAACTAGAGTAAGAGAACATTAAGGTTCATTTACCTTAAGGTTAAGCCATGGCCTGCCAGTGAAAAAATCATGAAAGCTTTTTTTGTTGTTGTTGTTGTTGTTGTTGTTGTTTTTCTGCTGTCTACGTGTAAGTGATGGTGATCTGAGGTATCATGGCATTGTGAACTCCCTGGCTCGGAGCGATAATCATTATAAAAAGGATTGTTCCGTTAACGCAAGCTAAAGTTGTTGCATTCGTCTCCAGTTTTAATTTAAGAATGGAACATTATTGTGATTTCATTATTTCGCTCTTACTTTCAGTAAGCGTCGAGAAGACTAGAGTTCGTTAAAAGAGATAAATCTGACTTCACATAATTCAACAACTACAGAATCAAAGACTTCTTTCTATTTTGTTTTTATTCTTTTCATTTTTTAAAGCATTTGTCTACACACGCTATGGGATGATAGCGTGGGATTAGAATAAACATGGGTAGATAAATGACCTTCCATTCGAAGTGACTATATTGACCAGCTATGGTAACGTCCTAAGCTGACCTGGGGTCATCAGTGACGATGTGGAATTTTTGGAGCTGCATGTCGTAGAGAAAAAAAAAATTAAGCGATTTTCACGACAGCCTTTTCTGACCAATGATCTTTATAGTTAGAGTTAGATAAGAATTACAGTTAGGGTAATGAAAGGGTGATTTTTTATACGACAGTTTATCTAACCAATCATTGGTAGGTAGGGTTAGAGTTAAAGTTCTCAGATTTAGGATTAGGATAGATACCAATATCTTTGCGTTGCTTGTGTCAGAAAGTAAACTAATATCGCTCCATCAGCACAATGACGATTGAACTGGGTATAAAACATGTTTATGATATAGACGGGTATCTCAGAAAATGTATTCTAAGGTATGTGACAAAGAGGGTGGAAGGAAAACTGAATAAGGATAGTACGAGGTCTGTCTCAAACATAACTTTCCCTACCTCATATTTCAAAAACCATTGGAGATAATAATATCACCAAACTGAGAACAACATACCCTTATTGTATTACCTCTTCGACATAGTTCCTTCCACCAATGTCCAACCATTTCTGCCACCGACGCAACCAGCTTTCACAAGCGGCGACATAAATATCTCTTCGTGCAGTATTCGAAGAACGGCTTTTGCGGCCAAAATAATGTCTTGCCCTGTCTCAGACCTCTGTCTCCGATGTGTTCTTTCATGGAAAAAGGTGAAAGTCATAGTCCGCTGAATCAAATGAATATTGGGAGTGATTCAAAATTTCCCAGTTCCACGAGTGCAGAGGTTCTGTCATCACATAGGCTGTCTGAACAGGTGCGTTGTCATGGTGAAATGTCCACCAGTTCCAAGCAATCCAGGAGGCGTTTTCTTTATGGCAAAAAGTAACTTTTCTTGAATAACCAAAGGGACTTCTTCTGATGTCTCACTGTGTGTTTTCCTTTTGTCTTCATCAAAGGCTGTCTTTACATTATCGATACTGTCACCACGAGAAGTCACGGCCTGCCAATGACTCGCCTCTGATGAATCCCTTACCCATAATCTTACAGTCTGAGTAGTTGGATAATGATCTCCAAAAGCAGGTGATAAATCTTGATGAAACAAATCATTATGACTTGGATTCCGTTCAAGATCGTTCCATAAGGTTTATTAGGCGTGTTGATGGTGATTTAAAAACGTGTGTTAAGTTTCAGACCTTTATTTTATCATTTCAATGTATTACAAGGCAGAGGAAGTTATTTTTAAGACAGACCTCGTAAATACATAGTGTTTCTTTCTTCTTTTATTTTTATTCTGTCATTTTTTGTTTGACTTACTGACCGGTTTCCGGTACGTATGAGTTTTGATTGATACTTTCTATCCTACTCCTCTCTCCCTCATTTATTGAATGTCCTACTAACGTGCGTGTGTATGAGTTGATATTTTTTCATTGTCTTTACCTCTCTCACTTGCTGATTATCGGCTGGTGCATCTCTGTATGGGTCGTTGTTCTTCCACCCCCGTCTTCCTTCTCCGACTTACTGATAATAATGAATGCATGTATATCATACTTTTCCATCTCCCTATTTGTATCTGACTTACTGATGGTATGCGTCTGTATCCGTTAGTCTTTTTTTTTTTTTTTCACTTCTTCTCTATCGAGCTTAAGCTAGTGTATATTCGTATAGACTGGTATTTTTCATTGTTCTTCTTCTTTCCGGTACGCTGAATGCCCAATAATGTTATATGTATGACTTGATAGATATATTTTTTGTTCTGTCCTCGTCTCTAGGTTTGCAGATTGTCCGCTAGCACATTAATTTGTGTACAAGCTGGTACTTTTCCATCCTCTTATTCCCGATCTAGTTTAGCTGACTATCCATCTATCGAGCGACACATTTTATATTCTTTCCTCCTCTTTCTGATCTTGTCCACTAATGCGTTTGTGCATAGGTTGACACTCTTGACACCTTTTTTTTTCTTTCTGTCTCTTTTCTGTAGCTGAATTTCTGATTGTCTACTAATGTAATGTCTATTAGCCGATACCTTTTCTCTCCCTGCCTCCCTCTAGCTTACTGACTGCGCACCAGTACAATCTATATTGTGAGGGTTAAATGGTTGGAGATAAGATCGATCGAATCCGGGGAGGTCTGGCCTGTGTTGTTGTCTCGCAATGACTCATGACAATATTGTTTTATCTACAGGCCTAACCCAATCAAGACTCAGCAATGCAACGCTGACCTGATAATAGCAAATCGCAAAACTCCTGGCGACCATTGTAATCATTCAGACATGCATAGCCGCTCTCCCTCTCACTTTGTGTACGCAAATTATGAACTGTGAAAAATAGCTGGTACCATTGTAGTGCAGTATAGTTAATAGCTGCAATCTTACTTACTTGCCATTTTAATCTATTCAAACTGAAGTACGTCTATTCAGATTGGCAGAAATATCCTGTCCTGCAATTAATTGATGTCTACATTTATCTTACCAACAGAAAGTTACTATTTAACGATCCCATGATTAGTTTTTTTTTTTTTTTAGGTACCCTAACTTCACCTTGTTACAAAACACAGCATACATTATAACAAGGTTTTACAAATTATGATGTTATTGTTTGTACCTCCGGTTTTTACTATGCAACTCTTTGTCCTTAAGTTACCGTCCAAATGCATCTGATTTCCGTGAGGCACAATGTCATGGGCGAATTTGATAAATGATGTTATTGCAGAAATATTACCTCTGACCTCCTTAACCGGATGGGACAAGGGTGAAGAGTCGTAATGGGAACAGCGTCCGAGCCCTGACTTTGTGTCTAGTTCATCGGAAATGTTTAGAAATGTAAAGGAAAAAAAATATGCGGGCACATGTAGAGTATTCAACTATCTTCTCCTCAAGGTGCAACTACACGAACAGTGTACTAATATTTTATCCATGGCTGCAAGTCCGCGATAAAGTGACTTCCTGATTAACCGGAGACAGGTAAACGGGAAATCACCGTCACAATCCGAGTATCCACCATCCCGACGTGAAACAACTGGGCGAGGGTTTCGCTCCCAGGGGACAAAGTACTTGGAAATGAATCAGTTGAATGTTTTAAAGGTTCACATATCTAATTCTCCCGTTGACGTCCATCCGGGCCAGTAGCGGGAAAATAATAAAAAGCTATTGATAAAGTCTCACAGATTTTTTGTTGTTTGTTGTTTACTGTTAGTTCTTTTCGTACACCTGTTTAAACCAGCCAATCGGTTTGAGCTGGTTGGATGAAAGGTTTTCTTTTTTTTTTTTCGTAATCTGTGTTGAAATCCAGCTTTAAACTTTGCATGGTGTGCAGGCTTATTGTGACTAGAGATAGTGATGTTCGTTCATCTGTAGAACTGTGTTTATTTGTATCTTTCATTTAGCTTGAAAATATTAATCCAGGTCATCATGATAGTTTCAAACCAGGCAAAAAATCAGAGATATCTTTGTTTTAAACTAAAAACTTATCTAGACTTAATCGATATTGCCGGGTAGTGGCATGGATCAAGAGTGGTTTTGGAGTTATTTTGCTTCATAGTGTGGCACAAATTCTGTTCTGTTCTTTTTGGTTATGGTAGCGATTTTGTAATGTCTGATAAACATCTGAACAAAACCGCTGCAATATTTGGCCAGAAGGCTACTGTGAGATTACTCTTGATGTTCATTGTTGTTTGCGTAACTACCTGGACCGGGCTTCAAATCAGGACAAGTCCAGGCTCCGGAACTATGCGTGTTTATCTCAGAGTGGGAAATCTGTTATTTAATTTTGTTATGAGAAAGTTGAGATCTCACCTTAAAACCAGCTGCTAACGTGCGATCCGTGGATATTTTCTATTCTTCTGTGCTTTTAGCTTTTGACACTGTGCGAAATGGAAATTACCTCCAGTAAACATAGTGGCCGCTTTTGTTAGGTTTTAATTTTAAAAAAAATATTTTGGTTGTTTCTTTGGTTTTTGGTTAGTTTTTTTGTTTTTTTTAATAGTTGTGTGAAGTGGTTTTCAAGTATGTGTAGAAGCTGAAAGTAAAACCTTTTTCAAACAAAGCAATGGTCGAGAAAAACATAGGTTTCACTTACGTGTATGAAGAGGAAATTAAGAGTTATACAGTTTCATAGCAGACTCTTGCAGGTACCTGGCTAGGTTGTTATTTGTTGGGTTGTTATTTGTGAAATGAATTTTGCAGGCCGCGACCCGTTTAGGCCGAGACGAAGGCGGTACAGCGATGGCAAACACAAGGTTTCTTTAAATAATTAAGCAAGGGTGTATTTTGGAATAAATTTATGACATGGCAGAAGGCAATAAAACATTATTTCTGATAAAGATAACATTATCTCCGGCACATGAGTGTATTTGTGAGAGCTGATAGTTTAAGAAAAGACAAAATACTCTCTCTATATATATAATTGTATGTCTGTGTACATCCTTACTTTCGCTATGTAAAAAAATATATCTGGCAAAGAATATGTGAAAAAACAAACAAACATTCATGAGAAATTAATTAAGGGCAACTGATCTCAGAAGAAGTAAATATGTGACAATTTGCATCTCCCCTTTATAGTTGCCTTACATTTAATTCAATCTCTTGCTGTCACTGTTCCTTGAGTGAGCCAGATGACGAACAATTGGGCGTTGGTTTGAGAGAAAATCTTTCTTAGCCTTGTAATGTCCTGGTATATCATCTTCTGGGATTTGAAACAGGACCATCAAAACGTGTTTTTGTCAGCGCATTACTTCAGTATGAAGAAACGATTTATAATGTAGGATTCCTCTAATACAATAGGCGGTTGTGTAACTCGTTGATGACACGGTCATGACTCAGCTGAAACAATCGGTTTTTGCAAATATCAGTTGACTGATCTGAAATGAACACTCAAAGGTGAAAACGACGAAATTTGTGAATGTAGACCAAATGAAAGAATTAATTAATGAACTTGTTTCAAGATTATAGTCTTATTTTATAGCTATGAACTTGCATTGATTCATATCAATCTTTGCCTCGTTGGTCTTCGGTGGACAATGTGGTTTTGTTAGCACGGCAGTTTTAATTCGGTTGGTGTCTTGTGAAATTAAGGCCTCAGAGATCTGATTAAAGGCCAGGTGAATCAGTTCCAAGGCAGGCCTTATCTTATATTATTTTACAAGATTATGCAGCCATGCCTGGAGAGCTGGGCGATTCGAATGTAAGCCTGGACACTATTATGTCAATAAACACGTAAGTTTTTCTCCAGTGTATGAGAACTTAAACCTGTCACAACATGATAGATATTATCTATCTATCTATCTATCTATCTATCTATCTATCTATCTATCTATCTATCTATCTATCTATCTATCTATCT
>JBCAUA010645170.1:0-15801 GCA_038406235.1 Peronia verruculata
ATTTGCTTTTTTCAAAAAAAATTCTAAATTGTTGTGTTAGTTGCCGGTTGGACAGTCTTTTTCTATTTTATAAAATGGTGATGTTGTTAATGATGATGATGATGACGATTAAAATGATGATGAAAATTCTAATGATGATGATGATGGTGATGTGGCAATAGAAGACTAATCTGAAAATGAAATGGCACTCCAAATATGTTTGTTACATGTGAACCCAATGTCTCATGTTAGAATAAGGCTTGAAATTACGAGTAGTTGGTGAGCTCTCCTCTTCATGTTGAAGAAATGTCTGCAAAATAGTTATCTCGCTGACCATCATGACACCGGGGAAACAAATATGACAAAGTTAAAATTTAAAAAGAAAAAAAAATAAGAAAAAGAGAAAAATTCTAATGACCTTATGGGGTCGCTGGGTACATGCATCTTAAAATTCACCCACTTCAGTCGCCGAGTCAGTTAAGTTTACATTAGAGCCAGGGTAAGCTGTTTGACAAATAGAAAGGCAAGCGGATACCCGGCCCGCCTTCCTCTTAAGACAAGGCCAGTGATACGGGGAATTGTTTTAAGAGGGCCATTAACATAATGTTTGATGTTCCTGATAGGCTGAGCATACCTGGGATTAGATCATTCCAGCTCTCCTTAACTCTTGTCTGCCTGGGGTCTGGGAATGTAGAGAGAGAGAGAAAAAAAAAAACACACACACAATCGAGCAGTTACACAATCGAGAAAGATCAGGATAATTGGACAGGTTGCCATCATCATCATCATCATCATCATCATTTTATAAAATAGAAAAAGACTGTCCAACGGGCAACTAACTAAAGAATGTAAAAACACACACACACACACTTAATAACTTCCTCTTGATGTTGAAATGAAGACAAATTTTCAAACCAAATTGTCCTTCTTCAGGGCAACAAAAATCATAAACATATAAAAATGTTATATAAAAATGATCATCATCACTATCATCATCATCATCAGCATCATCATCTTTTTTATAAAAATATTATAAAACTGTCAGACCGGCAACTAGCAAAACAATTCAAGAAAAACGAATAACACAGAAATCTGTAACTTGATTGTGATGGTCTCTACCAAATTTTCGAGTCATCTTGACTCTTCTTCAAGCTTCAGGATCATCATCATCATCATCATCATCGATTTATAAAAAAGAAAAAGACTGTCCAACCGGCAACTAACACAACAATTTAGAAATGTTTTTGAAAAAAGCAAATAACACTTATAAATAACTTCTAGATGTTCATCATCATCATCATCATTTTATAAAAATACAATATAATTGTCAGACCGGTAACTAATAAAACAATTCAAGAAAAACAAATAACACAGAAATCTATAAAGAACTTGATAGCGATGGTTAAATCTGCCAAATTATCGAGTCAACTTGACTCTTCCTCAGGGCAATAATGAAAACATATCATCATCATTCCCGTGACACATGTGGTTGGAATGCTATTCTAGAACCAACGATCAAGAATCTCCATTGCCTTAGGTCCTCGTCTGTTCTCAGCAGGCAATGTGATGACCATCTGACCTGTCCATTCTCTAGGATTATCAGGCAAAGCCTTACCTGGACTGCCTGGTCTATGTTTGTATCCCGCTACGTCTGTGAGTATGACCTTAGACAAGACATTGACATCATAGAGAGAGAAGGGTAAGGCGGGTTCGGGGTGGGGAGAGATAGAGAAAAGAGAGGAAGGGAGGGGGAAGATATAATGAGAAGAGGAGAGAGGGGAGAAGTGGTGAGAGCCAGAGAGAGAGAGAGAGAGAGAGCAGAAGAAAAGAAAGAAGGAAAAGAGATAGAGAGAGAGTGGGGGAGAATCAGAGAAAGAGTGAGGAAGAGCAAAATGAGGAGAAAGAGGAAGAGGAGGACAAGTGACAACAGTAAGAATGTAAATGAATCATGATTATACCCGTTGGTTACACGCGAGTGTGCGTGTTGTGAGCGATGTTTAGCGGATCGTAATTGTATATACTGGGCCCATGCAAGTGTGTGGGTGTGTGAAGTAAGTCACGCGTGCGCACTACGTCACGGTTTTATGTGTGACGGTAGTGGCAGTGAGGACGGATAGGTTCGAGAGAGTTCGAGACGGGGTGATCTCTATATTAGGGCTCAGCATGAGAGAGGACGAATACAATGCAGTGAGTGCCGTATACATCGGAGTTAGACAGTTACCCTGAAGTTTGTATTGTAACCAAGCACCTGCGATAAATTCTGCATCATTTCGACGTCGAGAATTCCTGTTCTTATTTCTTCGTTCCTGCGTGCATCTTGTCCGTATTCACCGCCTGATTACCACTTACAACGTCATCACTAACACCCATTCACAGTCAAAGTTCGTGACAAAGGAGAAGGGGAGAGAATGGGAGAAATGCCATTGGAGAAAAATTGAGAGAGTGGGGCAATATATGGGGAAAGATGGAGAGAGAAAGTGGGAGAAATAGTTGGAAGAGTGAAAGATGGACTGAGAGGAGGAGGTAGAGCTGAAAAGAGGAGAAAGAAGACGGTGGAGGGGGGGGGTAGGGAAGGAGGAGATTATGAAAGAAAAAAAAAAGGCAGAGACAATCCATTGAGAGTTTCACAGTTTCTCACACAAGTCACAAGTTTCTCTCTATCTCTCCATGCTAAACTGTGGATTTTGTCGGCAATCAGACAGCCCTGACAAGTTAATCGAACACTACCGAGTGACAGAGAGTAACATTTGCGTTACCAGGATACAAATGGGCCATTGATAACTTTTGTCCTCACGTGTGATAATAGCTGCTAGGGCTTGTTGACTTCCTGAGGTGATAATCCACTAGTTATCAAACATTTGTCTTGTATGAATTCCGAGTATCTCTGGCTGTGTGCGTGAGAGCGATACAAGAACAGTAACTCATTGCTCAAAGACAAGATAGCACTCGTGTTGAAAATCAAAAGCTTAATCCCACAGTAAGCATAAAAAACAATACAACAATATGCAGTGATTGTTCTAAAGGATTTAAGTTTTAGTATCTTATCTACCCAGGCCCATTTCGCTTGGAGTGTTAACTAGAATGGCCCTGATAGAAGGTTGACTTTGTCGATGGTAGGTTTAAGTGCAGTTTTAAACATTAGATTGTATATGTCTTTACCACACAGTCTGTTATTTAACCCTGTCAATACTGCCAACAAATTCGACATGCTCATTAAGTTCATGAATCTTAGAAATTCTTTAGGTGATCAAACGTTCGTGGATGAGAGCTGCAAAAAGGCATGTATGTTCAGTGCAGGATGCATACGGTTTAAAGAAGAAACTTTAGAAGAAACTTATGGAGAATGTTATGAAACGTTAATGAAATTTACTCATGTTCAAGAACTGATAATATGTCACTGAATGCAAAAATAAAACTAATACCTCTAGGATTTGTCATCTAAAAAGTAATTCAAAGTTTGATGACAGAAAAGAATTCACCAATATCACCGGAAGTCTATCGAACCATGTCCTTGACCTTGCTTCGGCCGCAAGTTTGCCCCACTTCTTGGTTTGATCCTGTTACGGTGAGCAGAAAATTGATGACTAAAACTCTTCGCTGTGAGCCTACTGAATCTAGATGCCCTCCAGAGAATTATAGTAGTGAATATAGTATAATGATTTAGTGACGTAGTAAAACGCCTGATGTACTTCCGCGATGGGTTTTTCCCGAAATTTTGTGTCCTGCTATTGCTCTGTAGATCAAGGTTCCAAACATATCCAAGGTTACGACAAGTATATATATGTCTCCATTCAGGTCAAGCAGGGTCCGTCCCTATAGAAATAAACAGTCAGTGTCTACCAATCTCCTTCTGAAATAGAAAAGAATAGATTTTGTTTTGTCAATCTCTATGACGAAAAATGAATAAGATACAACTATCGGACAAGGATATTCTTGAAATTCTAGTGTGCTGGCACCTCTGTCTCCTACTTCTCACAGTGAATCTGCATCTCTCTTCTCATTATTATCATTACGTCGGTTCTTGTTTTTCTTACTTTGCTTCGACTTTTTTTTTGGGGGGGGGGGGGGGAGAGGGGGAAGCAGTATTATTAGAGATTTGTATTGTTTTATTAGGGGATGTATATGGAGCCTTGTTTAATGGTTATTATACCCCGGGAAAAATTTTAAACATAATAGATTTTAATTTCGTGTGTTTGAAGGAAGTGCCTGTTCCATGTAGATCTATGTGTGTGGACGGGGGTTACGAGCAGAGAAGAATCTGTCCAGTTTACTACAAATCGACAAAACACAGGAAAGTGTTAAGGACATCAACAATAACAAACAAAAAAAGGGGGGGGGGAGCGGGGGGTAAATAAAAGAAGGGTGTGTCTATTTGTTTCTCCGTGATTTCGAGTACGTGATTAAAGAGTTTACGACCGGTGCCACACCTGGGCAGTAATTTGTCAACTCTTTCAGACCTGTTCTGTTCGTATTGCGCAAAAGTACACCTTTTCTTTAGCTCTCTAAGCTTCATGTGGTATGGTTTAACTATCAACGCCTATCAACGCTATCCGTACTTTGATGGCCATTGATTACTTTTCACATCAGACTTTGATCACTAATTACATACATCTTGATAAAATGTTAAATGTCATATACTCCATGTTAAAGTTTGATGCTAGGTCTTCACAATCGCGCTGATCTAATGTCCGTATTTTTTGCCTCCTTCCCTCTCTCTCTCTCTCTTCTTCTTCTTCTTCTTCTTCTTCTTCTTCCTCTTCTTCTCTCTTCCTCTCCTTCCATTCCTTCTTTTCTCTCTCACTTCTGTCGTTCCTCCTCCTCTTCAAGCCATATACCCCATCCCTTTCTTCTCTCCTGCTATTCCTGTATGTCATTCTACCCCACTAAGATCCTTGATGTCCTCCTCAATTCTGACTACACCTTGTCCCTTTTCTTTCTCCTTCCTCAATATCCTGCACCCGCCACTTTTTTTTTTTTTAACCCTTAAATACACAAACGGCATTGAGCCATGCAGTCGATAAGCTGTCCTCAACAGTCTTAAAACACAAGGCTATGGGAACTGAGTGCTTGAAGAGCCTACGATACTTCAGCACAACGAGGTCGTAAATTTCAGGACTTGATCGCTCAGAGAGAGAGAGAGATCCATGAGAGGGTCTCCAGATCTCTCTGCCAACTAACTGCTGCCTGAGTGAGGTGGTTCTTGTGACTTTTTGTAGGCCGCTGGTATATAGATCTACGTCCCGTTTGACAAATGATCAGGTGTCATTTAGATCGAAGACTCAAATACGGGGAACTGTTTCGTTTATTTTCGTTTCTTATTTGCTCCCTACTCACTTCTTTTTTCTCCCTTTCTTTCTCTCCCTCCTTTTCTCTTTTTCTCTATCCTTCTGTCACGCCTTAACCACGCTATCTCTATTCTCTCATTGTACCTCTCTCTCTCTCTCTCTCTCTCTCTCTCTCTCTCTTGCTCACCCTGCTACTTAACAGAGAAGTTTTCTATTTCAGTATTTTTATTCTGACGGTCATTAGTGTGAGGAGAAAAAAAAATTTAGAACACGAGGAAGAATAGAGAAAAGACATGATTCAAAGAAGGTATAGAGGAAAATTGAAAAAGATAGGAAGAAAAGAAAGAAAAATCGCTGCATCTTTTCCCTAGTCAGAAATCCACTTAATCCCGAACTGATAAAATTCTCTTCTGTGATGCTTAAGCCTCAATCTGTTCAAATACCAGTTCATTATCCTTTGATATTGGGCTGATTTTGTGCCAAGTTTTCTATAAATCCCTCTCAACAGGTCGGTGTTGCCAATCAAAAATAACCTGTCAATATTGTGTTGTTTAATAGGCAAGGGCTTCCAGCTTGTAATATATGAAGGCTAATTTATATGAAATTGTCTCTTCCCCCCTCCCGCCCTGTCATGTTTATGGCTTTAAGATGGTTGCCTTCACTAACTGTGTAAAGTGAAATAAACAATCAGGGTTGAAAAGGGTTAATAAGAGACAATAAGAGTTCTCCGCTTATATTACTTTCAGGTCTACATGTTATCTCTTAACTGGGCGACATATCGGTACCAGTATGGAAAGCCTAGATCTATGCTTTAGTAGTTTCTTCTTAGCTCTTAGGGTTAACTTAACATCTGGTCTTCTTAAGTTACAGTCGCCTTGTCAAGGGTTATAACTGGTGTTATAATCATTACTTCTATTCCTGTTAATTTTATGGTGACATAACAAGCACATCTGATTTTGCAAAGGTGTGAACTACCCACATAAAGGCACTTCATGCACTGAGGCAGTAGCCTATCTCAGACCTTTGATCTTTCTGTGATCTTCCTACTTTACACCAACACTCCACCGATCTCCATTGTACAACTCAATAGCGTCTGTCACGGAACAAGAGTCTGTCTATTCAGAGGCCGTCAGCGGCTTACAATGGCTACCTGACAATCCACATACGGCCTACAGACTATCGCTCGCCGAGGCCGCTGTATTGTTTCCGTAGCTGGATGTGTGCTGAAATCTTAAGTAAGTCTGTCACTTTGGTCGCGAGTACCGTTAGCTGTGGAAAGAACAGGAACTGGATATCGATTTGACCTTTGACATGATTACAGAAGATGAGGGGGTGTGTGTAGTGGGGGGGGGTGGGGGTGGGGGAGGGGTGGCGAGTATTATCCAAAGATCAGATTTCAAGGGCTTTTTGGGCTGATTTATTTAAACGTCTTTCAAATCTTCATTCCAACCACGATGTCACAATATCTACCCTCAGTTATAATGAGTAGAAAGTTGGTTGGAACCGAGACAGGTTCCTTTACAGAACTGCTAACTGTCAGCATTCATTCAGATAAGATAATAAGTATAATAGAAGTATCAAGAATTGCCCATCTTCGAACTTTGTAAACTTTAGTATAGCATACCAAAATATACTATGTTTTGTTGTTGTTGTTGTTGTTGTTGTTGTTGTTGTTGTTGTTGTTGTTATGTTTCAGTAGTTGAGACAACGGAAACCAAAGAAAATCATCTTTTAAAAAATGCTCTTATGAGGACATTTATGAGACGACAGGATGACTTAAGTCCCAGGGTGAGCTATGAAGGATACCATGCAAAAATTACAACACATTATGGCTTCTTTGCAAAGCTCCTTCCTTTTAGCTGGTAAATTAAAGTTCAAATGACACTGCTATTTGGCCATTGTAGTGAATGCGAAGTGTACCAGGGATGAAATTGCACATTCTGATACTAAGTCCGTTTTGGTTTGTTTATCTGTTTGTTTGTGTTTATGATGTCAGTTAGTTTGTCATACTGACAAGAGCAGTTTTGTGATGTCCATTCTGTCATTTCTCCCACAAAGAAAAGGAACTAGGAGGCAAATACATGAAATCAACGTCCAAAGTCCAGGACTGGTCTAATATCAATCAAATCCAACACATAGAGTGTATAATAAAAAAACTCAACTTTTCTTCGAATCTGACCTCTCACTGTCATGTCTTGTATCTCCTCTGTCTGTTGTGGAGATGTCACATGAAAAGCCAGATATGTTATGGTTTCAGAGGGAATCATACTCGAAGTTCGGAAAATCCAGAATCTCCTAAATAAGAAAATTCACCTTCACCCTTACCTATCCCTTCAGCGTGCTGTTCGTGGAGAGTTGGGGGTGGGGGGTGGGGGGACAGGTGATTTCTTCACCAAGCGTCTCCACCCCTCCCTGTTCTGTGCCCTTCTCAGGGTGTCTCGCAGTTCCAGGCCTGTCCAGTCTCTGGTGTCATCCCAGGTCTTGTATCATCAACTCCAACGAACAGAGGGTATAATCTCTTCCTCTGTGTCTCTTCTTCTCCCTCCCTGGACTGTGTCCTGCATGATTGTCCTAGCAAAGATTGATGAACAAGAAAATTATGTATTTAAAAAAACAAGAACCAGCTTTTAAATGGTCTTAATCGGAGGCCACACGTTCAGACAACTTCTATGATCAGAGGAATCTTATCGCGAGGAAACCATACATTGTACTCAGGGATACCATCTTGCGTACAACTTAATGCCGGTATTTCCTAACCACTCCTGTCTTCAGGAGGTTTTGTTTAGACAGTTAAACATAAAAATAAATAAATAAAAAGAAACAAAGAATAAAAAGTGAAATTGAGATGACTGATATGATCGGGGGAGTGGTGAGTGAGTGCGGTGGGTGGGGCAGGGAGGTGGTCATGTTAACCCAGTGTCACTAGGAAGTTGTTCGCGTGTACCTGTTTCTGTGATAATATTAACACTTATGTATAGAGGATGATAATTTATGGGTAAGGTGATATCAGATCAAACCATGTTATTGCAGAGTATGCTGTGTAAGGAGAAAGTTTATATAGTGAACGGTGATTTCTTGATCATATCGACCCCTTGGCACTTCTAGGGTTAATAATGAGAATATAAATAGTTTTGGGAAAGATGAGAAAGGGGTGAGAGGGGGAGGTAGTGTATGGGATATAGCCTGGAAAGGTGGGAGGTGCGAGAGATAGGGTGTGTGAGAAATTGTAAGCGGCCCAGCCCAACAGGAGAAGAAGATAAAGCGATAGTGATATAGTTATGTCAACGGAGAGCTTTTACCTCTGTTTGCTGTTTTACCGCGGCTGCTGCTGCTGTGGTTGGGAACAACGCCTTGCTGTCACGGTGGCTTCTTCCCCCTGTCTCTTCCTCCTTCTTTTTGTTTTCTCTCTCTCTCTCTCTCTCTCTCTCTTTCATACACACACACTTGATCTTTCTGTTTTTTAATCGATTTCTGTCTCTGTCTGTCTGTCTGTCTGTCTGTCTGTCTGTCTGTTTGCCTGCCTTTCCTTCTGACTATGTGTCTGTTTATCTCTCTACCTCTACCTGTGTGTCTGGCTGTCTGTCTATTTGTCTAAATTATCTCTGTTTCTCTGTCCGTTGGTCTGTCGTCACACTCAGAGAATTTCCCTGAAATCCATCATTATCCAGCAGGCTAAATGCTCTCTTCATTTTTCTCATTGTCAGCCGCTGTGGTACAATCTTCAGGATTAAAAACGCATAACACTATCTCATACATGTATTATGAAAATAAACTTTCACCTCCAGGTAGACAAAATGTTGTCTCAATTCTCCGAAGAGAAATCGCCGGATGATTTTCGGACAAGCTAGAACAGTGGTTCTCAACGTTTTGGCTCTCGCGACCCCCTTACCCAAAGTTTGAAACCCACGCAACCCAGTATTGTTAGCAGGTTGATTTATACTTTTTTTCAGTTCAAGAATCCTGTAATAAAAATGTATGTGGAAACTAAGTTAAAATCGCGTTTGCTATGGAAAAAAAAAAGGCATAGTATTAAAAGGTGAAATTTATTAATCGAAATTAATTTTTATCTCTGCCACTTAGCAAGCTACATGACCCCTCCCCCCCCCCCCTCACACACACACAAACACACAAAGGCTTCCAGACCCCCAAGGGGGTCGCGATCCACCGGTTGGGAACCCCTGGGCCAGTCAAGGACAGTAACTACCATTACCCACGCATCGTTTGTGAGTTTCTCGCTATTCTGAATTTTGTACCTATCAAGACAATGTATGAGGTTAATTCTTTGGAAACGCTCATGTGCTGCCCTTCTCTACTAAATCGAAACGTATATTATTATCATCATTATTACTATGTATTATTATTATATTATTATTATTACTATTAGTATTATTGTTGTTCTTTTGTTGTTGTTCTTGTTATTTTATTAGTAATATTATTACTATCATTTTTTTGTCATCATCATAATTATGGCTAGAACAGAAGTTAACGACGTTTTCGCAAACCGAAATGAATCGTAAAAAAAAAAAAAAAACAGTCCAAGAGGTCGTAGGTCATATACATGCACAATATCTTAGAGCTGCAGACTAGACTTTAAACTTTAACCTTATTTCGTCCTGAGATCTTTACAGGTTTTGATGTTTTGGCACAAATCGTGTCTTTGGCATAGCGTACCCTATAACCACGAGGGGTGAAATAGAAAGGTCATCGTGTCCGACTGTCCTTGATCTCTTTGTGCCTGCCATACATTATGGAGTACAGTAATCTCTCATTTATCCGTCGTCGAGTTATTCGTCGTGCGACGTTATTCGGCGTCATCAATCCTTTGGGCGCGTGATGCATTATTCGTCTTTCCGCCGGATAAGTCTGTTTATATTCGGCGCGGCTGGCGCAGTAGACATTGAGTCCGTGAGTGCAGCAAACATAACCAGAACTGTACAGCGCAGTACAGAATTGTACACTTAAATGTACAGTACAATGTAGGGCTACACCAGAACTATTCTTAACTGTAGAACTATAATTTTGTTAATTTTACCATTTTCAATTACTGTATCATTATTATTATTATTATTATTATTATTATTACAGTATTAAGTAGTATCATTGTTGTATAAGGGTAATCCATGCACATTTCAGGGGGTAGGTTTGCATTATCTTTCTTTCAACGTTATCCCTCAAGGTCTTGGCTGCTATGCGCCGGATAAATGAGAGATTACTGTACGGTCGAAAAGTCTAACAGTTCTCCAAGGTCATCCTTCTCTCAATCCTCACACCTTGACACATAGACACATACACACACACACACACACATTCACACACACACACACACCTGCATGCTCACACAAGCAATGCTTAGCTGAACCCCCTTCTCTTCCCCGTCCTCCGGCTTCAACTTTCCTCGATCCATACAACCTCTCCCTAATCTTTCTTCCACCCCCTCCCCCCACCTCCTGCTCACTGCCGGCTCTACCATCAATCTTTTATGAAGACACAGCTCCGTTAATTTGATGAGCTCTCCATCTTCCACCTCACCTCCCACCGCTTGAGCCCTCGCTGTCCGCTATCTTCTTCCCCTTCCTGTTAACAAAAGATTTTAATCCGAGCCCTCGCTCTGTGCTTGTTGCCGCTCGTTTATCCGAAGAAAAAGGGACTCCTAATTTGTCCAACCTATGAGACGCTACCGTATTTGTTCTGCCGAGCAAACCTGAATGGATGTTTGATCATGAGAATAGGAAACCCAAGGCAGAAGATGGCCGAAGGTTTGCCGGGGTTTGATTAGTTTTTCCCTAGTCAGTTCATGACCAAATAATTAATCATGTGCAGCCGAAATGGTGGTTGACTGATTAATGATAAGGTTGGTCCACCTTGGGATGACATAGCTTGTACCTTGGCTGATTACATGGTGTGTTACATTTATATATTACACAAGGTAAAAATAGGGCTTTTTGTCTGTTTCACTCTGTCAAATTACTTCCATGTGTTAGGTACGAAGGGGTTAACAAGCCGTGCAAAGAAAAGCGAAAAAAAAATCTCATTTTCTCTTTTCATTTGAAACCAAAATGCATGTAATGACAATATTTCCGTTTTAATATGGAAACAATTCGTAAGTTAAAACACACACACACACACAACAATAACATGTTTACAACAACAACAAAACAAACTAAGCATGTTCGTGATACAAAAAATGTTTCTGAAATTTTAATTCGGACAAGTTTCAAATTAAAATTTGCTTAGATGACTTTTTTTTCCTTCATTTCATCACTTCTGGAAGAGGGAAAGCGTCAGACTGACACGCATAATATATAAAAGTTTCTTCTGTGATTTACTGTTTGAGATTTATTTGGCTTTGTAAATCGACCACAAAAACTTTTACTTCTATCAAATATAGATGTTTGTCAAAAGTCACTCTTAAATTCCTTAGTATCTTATGAAGCCTTCCTACATCTTTATAGAGATTTTCTTAGCGCTTAAGTTTATGTTCGAATTGTATTCATTACATTGTATGATAGCACATGAATTATTATTTCCGATCATGCTTGCATGCCACATTCTAATGAACTGTATAACATTTTTTTTCTTTCTTTAATTAATTGTAAAATATACCTTTTTGGACTCTCTATCGATCGATTGCTTGGTGAGGGGATATTGTTAGTGGTCAGCACCTCCAGCATTTGCAATTGTTCTCTACATGGCTTTTGTTTAATGTATATTATTTCATTTTATATTGTACTACCTGAATATCAGATAACTGTCAATCCTTGATTTCATAATCCCTGTGATGTGATCATATTAGAGGGTGGCGGACTGATAATAAAAAAAAAAGAATATTAAACTATGAATAGTTAAAAAAAAAAAAGAATATTAATCTATGAATAAAATTAAATAGTTCATATTCGACTAAGCAAACACCTGAAAATCTCTTTTTGGGCTCCTTACTAGAAATAGAACATTCACTGATGTTTGTTACCGCTCCACCACGAGATCTGAGAACAATTGTCACCGGTCCTGTGTATGTTTTATGTGCTTTTCTATGTCACTGGTGGTGAACAGGTTGAGGTGTTTGTAGCCCACTAATAAAATAAGACGGAGATTTCCAGTCGTTCGCTTGGTCTGAACAGATTTATTACAACTATGTAATATGACAATCAATTTAGGAGTATTTTGACATGCAAATCGTATCTGATTTTTTTTTTTTTAAAAACCCTAGTTTTCGTATACTGCTTCTAGTTTCTATTTCCGATTTTTTTTTTTTTTTAATTGGGTGAAGGAATCTTCCCAGGCTATCACAAGTGGAAGGATTGATGGTCAAATGTGACAATAATATGCTCCTGTTGCCCCCGACAGACTCCGGTGATGAGTACGTCTTCTAAATGACTCGCTCTGAACCTCTGAATAAATAGATATTGGAGACCTATTCGGTGACGTCATAAATAGACATCTCAGAGCTATTCTGTGACGTCATGAATAGATATTGCAGACCGGATCGGTGTCGTCATAAATAGACATTGCAGACCTCTTCAGTGACGTCATAAATAAACACTGCAGACCTATTCGATGACGAAACGAACAATTTTGTCCCGAAAATCATTTTGGAGAGCTATTGCCTGCCTAGCTAATATGGCAACCCCTATATTTCATTCCAAATAACTGCCCGAGGTATGATTAAGAAATCTGGATCATAGTCGCAAAGATGCAAGAAGAATGGGCCAATTCCATGAGCGAATAAAGCTCATTCAAAGGCTCTCTTTGTTAGTGCTTAATAGGAAATGTCCAGAGAGACAGTAATTTAAACGAATCTTGGAAAGCAAAAGAAAAAAAAAATTAACGAAGCTGTGTCAGCTTCTTGAAAGTAAAGTGCACGATAAATATTGGAGACCAGCTCTAACTAGTAATGCTGAGCAGATGTATACCCTGAACCTTGACAGAAAGTGCCTGGAAAAAAAAAAAAAAGAAAGAAAAACTTACATGAAATTAGTGCATAGCCTAGAGTCATCATTATCAGCTACAAAGAGTGGGATTAGAAAGTGTCCTTTCCAACACACGAAATCCAAACACAAAAGAAAATGGACAGTTGTAGTGTAGAAGATAGGACAGAGGCTTGACAAATGCCGAGGAGAAAGACGATGACAAATGTGGGGCAGAATATGATTAGGAATAACGAGGACAGTAATTCAGTTTAATCTTTTCTCAAGACATATTGTTAGCAAATCGCATTACTCTAATTGCAGTCGGACTACAAACTCCTTCACACAGATTTTCCAGCTCTCCGTGTGCCATCCACGACCCCGAGTCTCTAAGCAGCCCAAATTCTGGCCAGATTGTCGCACACACTTCTAGACTGAAGCCACCAGCACCCGTCCCCGCCTCAGCTGCCGCAGCAAGATCACCTAGGGGGAAGACGACATTGCGGGGAGCGCGGGAAGACGTCCGGACACGTGCGGGGTACGCGGGGAAGGAAGAACCCACTGCGCATGCCCACGGCGGAAATCTGTTCAGTGTTGGCCCTCTCAACTTTACACACTTGATTTCACGCCTTGTGTCTGCAGGACCTCTCCAGTTCGACCTCTCTATCTCCCTCGCTGCTGGCCTTTTACCGCAGTCCTGTCTGTTGTTAATCAAAATCAGATCGTGGGACACAATGGCATTGTGTCTAACTCTAAAATTAGACCAGTAGAAATGCAAGAAATATACATTTAGTCTAATGTAAGTCATCTTTCTTAGTGAAGTTCTTTCATGTGTTGCCATGTATGCAGAGCATTGAGTCTTTATACGACCTCAGTTATACAAAGACACCAATTTACTTTGGTTTACCTCCAAGTTCATCACTCAGTATAAACACAACTTTTGAAATTAAATCGGCGGTTGCAGTGAGCGTTTCTATATCCACTCTTTGTTTCTGTATAACTACAAACGACATCATGAGGACATTGTCTGTGATAATTAGTCCACACGCTTTTGTAACTATGACACAATTCAGTGACTCCTATAAATCATAAGGAAAAAACTTTTTGAATGTACCTTGGTACAATAAATCAGCTGAGCTCATGGACAAACATTAGCAGTGAACCAAAACAATATGACAACCAAACAAGCAATAATTATAATCGACGGCGCGCTATCATTGTCGGGAATCAGAAGCGATGCGCGAGGAATCCCAGAGCGTACAAACCTCTGGAAGCGATTGGATTGGACAAGGAGACATTTCCAGTATTTCCCGCGCCCAGGTGAGCAGTTTGCGGGATTAAATTGCCAGGAAGGGCATGCACGTGCGCTAGGAACATACGCGCTAATTTGAGGCACGCACTCATGCCTGATTAGGGCCTAATCACCCCTATAGCGGAGTGGTTCGTGCACCAGCCAATCGATTGTCTCGTGGGACTTTTTAATCACGTGAATCACTCGCAGGACCAATCAGGGCTGTTTAGAGATTAGACCATCAGCAAATTACATCTTTAAAGTTCTAAATACACTTTCATTCATCGGAAAACGGTCTAGTCAAACTAGCTAAAGTATGGCTGTTTTGGACAGGTGTGAACTGCAATGATCAAAGCCCTTATGCTTTTATCCATCAGGTGGAAGTCGCGTGTCTTCCTATTCAACTCTCCCGTGTCATCACGCTTCTAAAAAAATGAAGACGGATTCTCCAGACACGAGTGATCGGTTCTTTTACCTTCATTGGAGTTTTTTTTTTATGTTGAACGTTTTACAGTGCTATCATGGTGCTATGATCAAAAGATTTTAAGCAGTAATTAGTCATAAATACTAAGTCAGTTTCTGACAGGAAAGGGAAACCGCACTTCAATAAGAACGAGACGGACCAATGGTCTTGTTTCCCTAAACATTTGGTGTGGGTCACGGATGAAAAAATGCCCGTGTACAAAGAAACTGCCTGTTTGCACTATAATAAACACATTTAGAAAATAAATAAATAAATAAACGAGTAAATGGATAAATATAAAATATAAATCAGTTTTTAAAAAAAGGAATGAATAAACACAAAGAAAGACAGAAAAAGTAAGGAAATAAAGAAAAAGAAAGAAAGAGGAGAAACGAGAACTCCCTTCTTTCTATTTATCGATCTGTCTCGGTATGTCTTCCATATTCTCGCATTTCCTTTTACTATCTGCCTTTTCTGTCCTACTCATCCAAAATGTAATCTTTACCTCATTTTTACTAGCGTGCTTATAATGTACCTGTCTTCACATTTACCTTATCTACCATCAGCCTATCTAAATGCCTATACATCTCATCTATCTATCTTTCTGTTCATAGTTACCTACCTATTCACATTTTTTTTAAAATTGCTTATCATATTCCCATAGATTTATTTACCTAACTACCTTGCTAGTTAATTATTTATCTATCAATTGTCTGTCTGTCTGTTCATCTGTCATTCTTTCTGCCTGCCTGCCTGTCTATCTATCTGTTTGATTGTCCATCAATCCGTTTGTCTGTCTTTTATTTTCTATCTATCTATCTATCTATCTATCTATCTATCTATCTATCTATCTATCTATCTATCTATCTATCTATCTAT
>JBCAUA010645389.1:0-15799 GCA_038406235.1 Peronia verruculata
TCTATCTATCTATCTATCTATCTATCTATCTATCTATCTATCTATCTATCTATCTATCTATCTATCTATCTATGTCCGTCTTTCTATCTTTCTATCTCTATCTGTTAATCTGTCAGCCTGTACTGCCACTGTCTGACATGTCTATGACACCTTCCAATGGATCTGTCCGAAATGATACTTGTACATGTATTCGTATGTCCACCATGCCTTCCTCAGCAAACATTTCACCCCGCTACTAGAAGATCCAGGGCCCAAATATCTCTGGAATATTCGATCTCCGTGGGTTTCGTCCTCTTGCTCCTCTCTCAAATTTGACCTCCCTAAAATCGAAACGGCCCCACACCCCTTACCGTCACACCCACTCACAAGGGCCTCATTCCGCACACAGTTCGATACGATTTGCTATCGACTTCCCCTTCCCCCCTCCTGGCCCCCACCCCTCGAATCACCCTTCTCGTGTTATTATTTGAGCAGCAGACCCCCTCAGTGCTGACTGGTAGCCCACCTCTCCTAGAGGACATTTGAAGGACCCCGGGGTTCCAGAAATCCGCTCTGGGGCCCCAGTCCAGCGCATGTGGGGCCAGCTCTAGACACATTCGCCACAGCATTGATTTTCTCTGACACTACAGCGGGGCATGCCGGAGCTTCAGATTACTTTGGGTTTCAAGTTAATTACATGGGACAACTTTGGTGGCATCACGATTGCCACTTGCTTTTGTCTTCTTGTTATGTGCTTCTATTCTTTATGCGTTTCTTCTATATGTTTCATGCTTTTTTTCCCCCTGTTATTTCGTAATCTTGTCTCTTTCCTTCTCCCTGTCCGCTGTTTTGTTGTCGTTGCTGCTGTTGTTAAATGTATGATCTGATGTGTACGATAGCACAATATTAACATAATCCAGCTGATGTAGAGAAGTACATCAAAACCTGCGACAGCAACAACAACTACAAAGCAAGTAGTAAGAGCAACAACAACAACAACACATACACAAAACATAAAAACAAAGCAAATATTTACAGTTGGTTTTGGCTTCTAAAATAGCTGAAAACTTGTATTGCCAGACCCCTTTTGATTAGGATGAGAGGGATGTAAATCACTAGCCCAGACCACAACAACAAAACAGACAGTGTAGCACGAAATAGATCCAGGAAATTTTGTGCCAAATTTCAATTCATGAGATCAGTCGGTGCCACATAGTCAGTGTTTCAGTCAGTTGGTCAGTCTGTATGTTAAATAGCTGTAAAATGTGCCAGTAACCAGTTTGACTCCTGGGAAACAACAAGAACTGGTTCACCCTCACATTCACGGACAGAATGAACTCAACACGCAGAAAATTGACGGAGCAATCGTGCCAGGAAGACATACCACTTCTTTTTATTGACACTGCAAAAGACAAACTCACGATTTAGGTATTGATGCGCCTTCCAGCGTTTCCCTCGGCGGCAGAGTATCTTGGATCTGTCAATGCCACAACTCGCTCGTTATCTGTTTAGAAAATATGTTCAACTGCCACTAGACAAACGTAAGTTTTCACCACATCTTTCAATCTTAGATCAATACCAAAGAGGCAACAGTACAACCCTCTTGCCGTCACCCATAGATCTATACTTCACAATTGTGAGGCAACAACATTTGTTATGGACTATGTTTGTAGTAAGTAAAGTGATATTACCACGGCTATCACCTTCCCCTCCCTACCCCTCTCTATCTCAATGCAAACAGTGGAACGGGCAGATAGATAAAGTGTTGCGGCAGCATTAATAAAAGGGGAAAAAAAAGAAAGAAAGAAAGAAAGAAATCCGAGGACAAGACACCTTATCTCACAAGGATTTGGAGCTGATTAGAAATAATTGTTATTGTATCAGTCTCCTAAGACCAGTCAGTCCAACGGCATACAACCACTGAATGGGCAAAGCCACAAAATATTGTTTGCCCATCGTTTCAGGTTCTAATATCTTTGTAACTTTATCAGTGTGTTCGCGCCTTAACAGCTACTAGGGTATCAGGAGTAGTAACTGCTGAAATTGTAACTGCAAGACTAACAGCGTCGTCTTCACAGAGAAGCTTAGGTTGTAATTATCGAAAAAAAAGGGGGGGGGGGGGAATAATTAAGAAGAGTTCGAACATGCCCTGGTTCAGTGTAATCTAGATAGAACTAACACAACAAGGCAGAACAATAACACAGATTGTCTCAGATCTGCATAGCTTTGACTTGCAGACATTGGCACTCAAATGGGCCTTTGCTGACATTAGTGACATTGGGTTAATTCCGTCATGAATATTCATTCCCAGATAAGACAACATTCCCATAGTTCTTTTTCTCAGGAAGTGAGGGGCTCGGGGTATCACTGTGTTGCTTGGAAAGAGAGAGAGAGAGAGGGGGATGAATATTTTCTTCTTTCTATTAAACAAAACAAAACAGTTCTGTTAAACCAAATGAAGTCTTAAGTGACACGCTGACAGCGTGACAAGAACAGAATAACACTGTTCATGGTGAGAAAAGAGACAGTGGAAAAGTTTACCTTTTACAGCCTTTGTCGAAGGGCCTTGGGAAGAGGGCGGGTTCATGCTTTTATTCTTTTGCTTTTAGATTGTGAATGACAGAGAATAAACCTTGCGCTCTCCACCTTTAATTTATAAAATGTATTTGAAGTTAGGACAAATAATGCAGAGACAGAGCTGATAACATATCAGACAGAGTTTTTAAAGGCCCTAGTTCCAAGGTACGCCGACCCTGTCCTCACTGGTCACCCTAGATCAACATAGCGCACCCAGCCATAATCGTTGTATAAAACCATTGTTTCCTGGCCTGCAGCTGATTGGCCCACTCCGCTGCGCCAAATCTCGTAAGTACATAGTGTCAAAGGGCGCAACATGGCGCGCCTTGCCAGGTAACACAATAGCGTCCCCCGTTGCTAAGAGAGGCCATATTTGGCGGCACCCTTTGGTCGCTGGGAAAAATGAAGCACACCTGATAGGTTGGGACTGGTTGTGGTGAACAGTTAGTGGCACTGTGTTGATTCTGGACCCTAAATTTGTTGAAATTGTGACGAAAAGGTGTGATTTGTTTATGTTGAAATCGACGTTGATATTTAAAAGTGGATTTGAGACACGTTTGACGTCAAAATGTACGCAAGATACAGCAAGAAGGTCGACAAAATGCGGCAGCAGCAGGAGCTGGGCGGGCCGACGATAGAGGAAAAAGCCAACGAGTGTGAGGATGAAGCGGAGGTAAAGAAAGAGGTAGAAGAAAACATTACATCACAGAAAGCCGAGGACACCCCATGTGTTCCCGCCACACAGGAGAAAGCACAAGATGAAGAGAAAGGAAGTGACGTCAAAGATGAGGCCGGAAGTGAAGCCAAACAGGAAGTGTCTAAAGTTTTGAATTTGGACGAACTATGGGAAAGACTTTGTAACCCACCCACCGAGTGCCATTCATTGTTGAAGAAAAATTTGACGCAAGAAATTTTTGATGAGTTGAAAGACAAAGTTACGAAATTCAGTGGACGGTTAGAGGATTGTATTCGATCTGGTAGGTTTTCATACCATTTTTAACCATGTTTACTCTTTTTTCAGTGTCATATAACTCCCGTAGTTGTAAATAATATTCAGAGCTAGCTATAACTTTGGCCGGGAGCGTTTTGTTTATTCCCTCTGTAGAGGTATGTAGAGGTATTGGCCATGGTCGTTTTTCTGCCTTCCATTATCAGTCAAGTATTCACTGAAAGGGGCGTTTTCTCCTTTTCATAACATAACGTTGGTGAAGGATAAAAAACCTCTGTATATCATTTTATTTTAAAAAAAAGAAAGAAATACTGTCCAACCGGCAACTAACTAAACAATTTAGAAAAGCAAATATAAATAACTTATTCTTGATGTTCAAACTGAAAGCCTCTGTTTATCATTTACATCTCCTGTGGTTGTCTAAATTCATATTCGTCTACGCATGTACTTTCTCTCTGGAAAGTCAATGAATAGTAGCAAGATTAAGATGCCAACGGAGTGCAGGTTGATCGTTAAGTTTAAGCGAGAAAATGTTATCTTATCAGGACCGATGCGAGCAGGACACGAGTTTCCAAAAATATTAGAACAATTTGACATGTGTATCTGTGTCATCACAAAGTGTCTATCGAGTGGAGACATGTGTAAGTGATAAAGTTGAAAAGATGAGAGAGAGAGAGCCGTGAAACATAAGAGTGTGAGAGAGGACAGGGGAGCGGGTAAGGGAAGGCTAGATGCCTTCTTGTATCCACGTATCAAACTCAATAACGCACTGGGAGTATTGACGTGTACAGTAGGCAAAACGTCGAGCAAAAATGATACCCTCACACGCGACAACCACTTTACAATGTCGATTTCTCTCTATCTCCTTCCTACAATTATATTGTTTATCATAAATTACCATGCCATTCGGAGACTACTCCTTCCGGATAGCTCTTGGTACAGAACGCTGTGTCAATAACACAGGTTTTCAACCTTTCTGCTGTGACAACCCTCATTCTTTTGTTGTCTTTGTGTTTTTAACAGAAACACGCAATGTCACAAAGCTTCTGTTCTGTAGCTCACATAGTCAGATTATTATTATTATTATTATTATTATTTTAAGGCTCGGTATTCGACAGAAAATACGCAGAAAAAATATATATGACAATGTATATAAATAATATAATATATCTGGGCAAAGCCTGTCGAATACCAAGCTTTATAAATAATGCGAATGTATTGTTTGTCGATGGCAGGAAAAGAGTAGGATTTGTTTCAGATACTTCGGCCAACAAACACTCCTGTTTTTGTCTAGAACTTCCTGCTCAGTGAACTGTGGCCGAAGCGGCAGTGCGACTCGCTTTGGTGCAGAGTTCATCGCGCCAAAAGTTCAAATATTGAACTAAAGGAGCAAAAGAAAGTTATCACAACCATGGTTTACAATTCAGCATGGTCAGAAAGCTGGTTTCCGAAATTTGGCCCAAAAACCAGAGCCCGGGTCCGGGTACGTGAGGTTGGAAACTACGCTAAAGCCGAGGGTCGGCGAGACTGCTTACTCAGGCACTTTGGTGTGCAATCGGATTTTCATTCTGGCCGCGAGGATATGTTACCGAGCCGCTGATTGGCTGCCAGTCTGTGTCGCTACGTCACGCTCGTCCTTGCCCATGCCCTTTCTGCTGATCACATGAAAAAGGAACTTGGTCCTTTGGACACTTTGTTAACTTGTTAAGACAATCGTCTTGTCTTTCACATTCGTAGTAGGACCAATTTTTGTCTTTCAAGCTACATTTCGAATATGGATCCCGCCGCTGAAGCCGAATCACTCTACAAAAAACTGCGAGATGCCACCAATTCCCATTCTTTACTTAGAAAACATCTGACAAATAACATCTTTGCTCGTTTGAAGTGTTTGAAAACAAAATTCGGTGGAACTCTTGCAGATTGCATTCGCTCAGGTGAGGAGATCTATCAGTCATACTCTTTGTACTGTCTTGGTTCAATTTTTTTTTTTTTTTTTCGTTTGTTCGATCGTCACTGCGGTTGGAGTAGTAGAATTGGCATTTTGCAAGCTGCGCTATTTTCTTGCCAATTCTTCTTATACAAACGTAGTTAAATCTTTCGTTGATGCTTATCCAGGGAAGTATGGTTCTATGCTTTGTTGTTGAAATGATTTCAAAATTGAACCTACGAACCAGAGTAAATAGTTGAAAACAGTTGATGTTGCTGTATTTTCCTCTAGATTTATTGATCATTGAGGTAGGCCTACAGCTGATCCAGTTTTGTTCCAAATGGAGCCGTGTCCCCTCGCAGATAACAGGCCTATATCTCATATCTTCTTTGACATGCAGTACAAATTGGTCACGTTTTTGTTTTCTCCTTGCTTTAAAGTGTGTGTATTGTACGTACTATGTTTTATCTTTTCTTCCATCCTTTCAGGCAGTCTATTTGCAGTCTTTATATGCTGATAAGGGAAACAACTCTTACATGCCGGCAAATAATTCATTGTTTCCGAAGCCAGATTGCGTCATCCCTGAATGTAGTTCACGTGCACTGGTTGCCTGTGTTGTATTGCCACAGCGACATAAATGATTCCTTCCTCATCTGCAGTGTAGATATCTCAATCGTAGGAATTGTGTATGTTCAGTAGGATTCTTGAAAATGAAATAGAATATTCAGCGATAGGAAACAGTTTTGGTTTTGATTTTTTGGCGGGTGGGTTTTTTAAAGGGTTTCTTTCCCCCCCCCCCCCCCCAACATGATTCTATGTTTGCTCTTGCTTCAGTCATAGTCCGTGTTAAGCCTACATCCCGTACTATGTGAGGAAAGCCTGCCCTAAGGTGACCTTACTGCCCATAAGACTTTGGGTTTGACTGGTTACGTGTGTTCATGCTACTATGGGTAAAGCTACTTGGGTAAAGTTCACAGGGTCACCTCCAGTCGGCAAGATAACGCTGTTTGCTCTTGGAGATAGGGAGTCCGACACCCCACTCTCACCCCTAACCTCAGGCCCGGATCATGTATGACAGTTTATATTAACCAGTCGAAGAGAGCATGTTGGTGGGACTGAATTTGGTGTCGTTATCTCCCAGTCACAGCTGAAACTGATTTTTTAAAGTTCCCTTAAGACTGAGAACTATGACCCCATTGATTAAGGAACTGCCCTTGTGGATTTTGTTGGTGGCAGAGGTCAGTGGCGATGGCGTTCATAATTTTGATGTTCAGGCCATCTTCACCACATATCTCACTTTTATTTCAGCTGGGGAGGAGGGAGGTAAAGGGTGTCCTGTGCTAGGGATAATCTTTTTACCTTGCTCTGGTTTGGCAGTTGATTAGAACGGTTGTCTATCAACATGTCGGCTTTATTGTGCTCTGTCTTAACTCCTTACACTGTGTATGTATCCTTTAATCAAAATTTCATTATCCATAAATACGGCTGATAATCGTGGTATGCAATGACTGAAAAGATCAGATGTTTTGAACAGTTCTGTCTATGTACTACCATAAAAAACAAACTGACAAACGGATACAGATGCCAGCCATCGGTTCATAACAGGCTGGGATCAACGGTATGTCACATCTGGATGCTGAGGGTTGGCGGTTAGTTAGCAAAATGAGTCCTCAGACTGGGTTGTTGCGAATTAATATATTTTCACTACCATCATTTACATCTTACACAGAACTAAGCGTCCTTTAGCTCTTTTCGATTGATTTGTCTTGGACATGGTCTATAACTTATAGGTTGATGGATTATCACTCACAGAGCTTTCTACGCCAGGTTGGCCTGTATAACCCACTACAACATCGTGAGAAAAACTAACATCTTCACAGGAATGCGGACACCCCCCCCCCCCCCCCGGACGCCGCATAACTGCATACATCAATCTTTTAGTTTTGTTTACATTTTTTTGATAGCCCAAATTTTTATACATACTTTGATATCCTTTTATAACTCATAAACACGTTGTTCGTTATTACCGTGTTTAATGGACTCACCGTATTAGGCACAATATAGCCGTTATCGTGCTGATGTGCTGTTAAACCCCAACGCAAACAAACAGGCTTCTTTCTTTCTTTCTTTCTTTTTTCTTTTTCTTTCTTTCTTTCTTTCCTTCTTTCTTTCTTTCTCTGTTTTGTTTGTTTCTTTCTTTCTCTGTTTTTTTTTTAATTAGCCTGAACTGTTTAATATGCTGTATATGTGTTGATGGAGTTACCCGACATTGATTGACCGTTTGTTTATCTCCTCTACCAGGATGCGAGAACACAGACAGCGGTGTGGGAGTCTACGCCTCCGACCCAGATGCCTACACCACCTTTGCTCCGCTTCTCGATGCCGTCATCAAGGACTATCACAAGGTCACAGAGCTGAACCACCCCCAGCCAGACTTCGGTGATATCGACAAACTGGACTTTGGTGACCTCGACCCCTCCGGCAAGATGATCGTCTCCACCCGCGTGCGCGTGGGCCGCAGCCATGACAGCTACGGCTTCCCCCCGGTGCTCAAGTTGGAGGTGAGCTCAGTAGTGCATAGAGCGGCTAGTGAGTAACTAAATCACATGGCAAATTGGCAACCGACTTCTGGCAGTCTTCACATCGTCAGCAACTGAAGGGTTTCGGGGCAACATGAGACATATCCAAAATCGCCATTTAGAGAAAAATGACAATTTGATCTCCAGCAGTTAGTAATTTATTATTAATTTTTACCAGAATTTTCTAAAGACTTTCGGGGAGGACAAGTTGCGTTTGGTGAAAAGGAAAGTCCTTACCATATAGCACTATCACTTTTCCCAGTATTGAGAGGTATAGGTCACTATTTTCAACAATGGCATTTGTCGCGTTTTGCCCTGAAACCCCGTCAACTAGAACGCTGATAAAGGAAACAACTCATACATTTTCTTCCTTCCTCCTTACCTTCTATTCCATGAGCTCTTAGTCGTTGGGATATCCACTGTTGACACCACAGCGTGACCCCATTATTTGCTCTTGCTTCCTCTCTCATGTTCCCCTCCGTGACTCAGCGAAGCTGAAACCAGGTCACTATAATCTAATGAATCAGGGCTTGAAAACATTATGCTAAACTCACATACCCTTACAGTATAGTTATACCCCACATATCTTTTACCCCCACTGGGACCAGGGGTTTATTAGTAGGTTCTCTGCACCCACCTGCAGGCGGCGTAAGCCCGCCATCGGTGGGGTGTCTCTGATGAAGTGCCATGCTCGACACTCCAGGGGAAACATTTCTTCTCTCTCTCTCTCTCTCTCTCCTCCCTCCTTGTTCCTGTCTCGCTTTCTTTCCTACTTCTTCTTCTTGACTTGTAAACGTATCTTACCGTGTTTGACACAATATTGCCGTAATCATGCCAATATGTTGTTAAACCCCAACACAACGCATCTTTTGATTAACCATTTTAGCCCATAAATGTGTCTAAAACCATACCAGGCGCAGTGTAGTGATAGTCTTGCCGGATGCGCCGTAACATCCCAACACAGTCACTCCTTGCTGTTGCGAACCCATCTTTGTCTGAACCTGTCTTTTCCCGCCCACTGTTCCTTGTAGAACTGTTTTCGCCAGGCCGAAACTTTTTTGTGATGTTATTATAAAACATCTTCATTTTCTTGTTTTTTTTTTTATTGTAGTCAAAAGATCCTTGCGTGGTCTTAGCCAATATTCGTGGTTGTTTTTTTCTAGCAAATAACTCAGATTGCGCTTTCCATGACCGAATGAGGTATTTCGAGGCCGGTCACAAGACAGAAGATTTTCGCCCATACGCTGATCTATGTACATGCTCTGCATATAACAGCCATGTCTTTGCGATTGATGAGCACTCAGAGATAGTCAGACTGTATGAGCAAGCCCACCTGTGAGCGATGTTCCCTCAGTCAAGTAATCGATTTCGAAATACCTTACTGCGTCATCCGTCGATATAGCCAACTTGCACTTCCATTTCCTGTCTTGTAAAGTCAGAACGATATATTATGATTCAATCATCTTCATCGACTGTCGAGATTAGGCTCCGATAATTTGTCTAAAATGAGTACGAATCTTGGACATGATCTAGAATATTGATGGTCCCAATACCACCTACTGCTGGAGATATCACATAGATACCGATTCATAAAATTGCACGATGGTCTGAATACCCGTTCTTTAGAGAGAGAGAGAGAGAGAAAAGCACGACAATATGATTACCAGTTACTGAAACAATAAAATTCACAACTTTCACTATCCATTTAACTTTTTTGGAATGATTTTAGTGGACCGATGATGGCTACACACTCTGGGAATGATCGCTGAAATGACCAAGCTATCAAGGTGCACATGCTCTACTGCCGTCATTTAAAAAAATACAGTACATGCTGGTTTTGTAGCTGCATATACTGTATTTTCTTAAAGATGACATCAGTATAGTAAGAGTGGAGTAAGCATTCATTTACATACCGTGCAAAAACATAACAATGTGGCTATAATGCATGTAGAAGAAAAAAAAAAGTATAAGTGGCTTGTTGTAGACACAGATGAATAAGAAAATTTTAGCCAGTCAGATATTTCTACAGTTTTCAAGATATATTTACCTCTGCGCCAACAGTTTATTACACGATGGTGGAGATATCAAGTCATACTTGTCAATGCTGAGGCGGAAATTGTGCCCATGATGTATTTAAGATAAAACAAGACAGATAAGAAATATATTATTTGGTTACGTTTTTTTTTATGTGTGTGTGTGTGTGTGTGTTTTAATTAGCATGATTAATGAATGCATTCAGAACGTCTGACCTGCTCCCCTTTAACACTAAGCAGATCATACATGAACAAAAATAATAAAAAACGATAGGGGATGAGGTTTATATAATCCTTTATTTGATCACTTTGATTTGTATTGACACCAAAGTGAAATATTTAACACTAAACAGATCATACAAAAAAAAAAAAAAAAAAGAAAAAAAGTGATGAATCCTATGTAATTCATACCTAATGTGTGTTGTGTGTGTTGTGTTTTGTCAGGATCGTGTGGAGATGGAGAAGAAGACTGTGGAAGCCCTGAAGAAGCTTGACGGCGAGCTGAAGGGCACCTACTACCCTCTGACCGGCATGACCAAGGAGACCCAGACACAGCTGACAGAAGACCATTTCCTCTTCAACGACAGTGACAGGTACGTCCCGTTTTGTCTGTCTGTCTGTCTGTCTATATGGATGTGTGTGTGTGTGTTATGGATGTGTCAGTTGCAGTCTGTGGATAGATTTTGTCACCCGAACCAGTAAAACGTGTGTCATGCCAGATGGACTGAAAACTTTTTATTTTTGAAAGCTTATTTTTAAAAGCCATTTGAAAGTTATTTCAGTTTGTCAAGTACAGAAGTATAGAACATGTGTCTGAAAAGTCTAGGATTTTATTGGGAAGAACGTCCATCCCCCCCCCCCCCCCCACACACACACACACACTTTCCCCTAAAATTAATTTATTCAAACTGGATACTTTTTTTTTCCAGAAAGTTTCATGAAAATCATTGCCCATAACTATCCGAGTAATCCATTATTTGTATTTGGGGCACAATTTTTGGAGCTAGAATTCAACATCAGATCGAAAATGACAACTTCCTGGTATGTTGAGCTGTGAATATTCTGAGTTGTCTTACATCTGAAGCATCTGTAACTTTTTTGGCCCACAGATTCCTGAGGGCCGCCGGCGGCTACAACGACTGGCCCACCGGCCGTGGCATCTTCTTCAACGAAAACAAGACTTTCTTGGTGTGGGTGAACGAGGAGGACCATCTGCGCTTCATCTCCATGCAGAAGGGCGGAAACCTGAACGAGGTGTACAGCAGGCTGGTCAAGGCCATCCGCGCCCTGGAAGGCAGCGGCCTATCCTTCGCCAAGCGTGACGGTCTGGGCTACTTGACCTTCTGCCCCTCCAACTTGGGCACCACCCTCCGCGCCTCTGTGCACATCAAGATCCCCAAACTGTCTGCCAGCCCCGACTTCAAGGCTTTCTGCGACAAATACAACATCCAGGCCCGTGGTGAGTACATCAACCTCTTTCCACTTGCTTGTTCCTCAGTCACTCTGTCTTTGATCTTGATCAGCAACTTTCTGCATATTTTTACAGATTATGTTGGTAGTCATCTTGGTAAACAGATTTACAACTAATTGCCTATGATTCCGGTATTATACTCCCCATCTTTTGATACACCTTTTCAACTTGTAAAACATAGCCAACCCTGGGTACAATCAACAGTATTGTCGTAGATGTGCTGATGTGTCATAAAATTCCAATACAAACCAACAACCAAACTGTGCGTGTTTGTGCAGTGTTGCTCATATCCTGCTTACGAGCCCTTGAATTAAAAGCCGGCTCAATGCAGCGCAGCTATGGTACAACGAATAATATGGCTTTTCCCGCCAGCTAGATTACGTGTCTCGAGCATAGAGACCCCCAACATACTATAGTTACCAAAAAAAAAAGACATATTGCCATTTTTTATTTGAACCACAAACAGCGGGCGGATCCTGGACAAATCGTACGTGTCAAACAATCTGAAGTAAAACATTTCTGGGGAGAACAAAAAAAAAAAAAAAAAATTAGCTACCCTTGGCACCTCCAGAATACGTCATGTCTTTATCTTGTCTATTTATTGTGTTATTTTGCTGGATCACATATTCCAGTAAAAAAAATATCTCTTGATTTCTTAAAGAAACAAACCCTGGAAAAAGTGATTTTGCAACCAACAAAAACAATAATAAAACTAAGTAAGAACAAGTCTCGTAGCCAGTCCAAAGGAGATGTACATGTATGTCGATTTTTCACCACAATAAATATGGTTTTTGGTATCACGTGAAAGCCTACTTCATACCATTTCAGGTGGTGAAAAATGTTTTTAGCTAGCTTTATTCTAGCCAGAGATATTGCAGCTTAAAGAGACAATGACACCCCCCCCCCCTAATCCCAAGTAATGGCGGCAATTCGGAGAAAATCAAATATAAATGAACAATCGAATGCATAAATCTACATACCAACCTCACAAAACCCCGATTTTAAAGAAGGGGTATTAATAAATTGAGGTTAAGAACCGTTTTTTGTCTTGTTAAAAAATGAATGCACTTTTGATTTCTGCAATTTAAAAAAAAATTAAAAAATCGATATCTGTTCTGCAATTAAAAAATCGATATCTGACAACTCCTCCCCCCCTCAAATCACATTTCTCGTCGATTCTAGCCCAACAACCTACGTCTCATTTCGACTGGCCGCGTGACAAATTAATGTGTTCTCATTTCATGAATCATTCATAACTGCCGGTGATGGCACCTTTGTTCCCTCTTGAACTTGCTGCACTCACTGTGATATCAAACTCCAGGAACTGGCATGTAAATTATTGTATTGTTTTGTTGCCCGCAGGTATCCACGGCGAGCACACAGAATCTGTAGGCGGTGTCTACGACATCTCCAACAAGAGGAGGTTGGGCCTGACAGAGATCCAAGCCATCCAGGAGATGCGCAAGGGTGTGGAGGCTGTCATTGCAGAGGAGAAGAAATTGGGTGGAGGAAACTAAACACATTGCGGGGCTGACCATTCATCTTTTCTTTATCTTTTTAAATTATTATTATTTTTTTTTTACAAATCTGTTTAATGTAAAAATTAAACAAAAAGCTAAATTTTAAAAAGCCACAAAAAAAAAATCATTAAAAAAAAAAAATGATCTTGAAAGAAACAAAAGCGAAAGGTCCCACTTTCCAAAGGCTCCTTGACCCTCATCACTAATTGGTAATACATCTTTCTCATTCACGTCCCCTCCCCCCCACCTTCCCTCGCCCCTTCTCATTGTTTGTGAAACACCACGGTTTTCACTCAGTGCTTGTACATAATATACAATCTTGTTTTACTTACTTAATGATGAGGCTTTTTTTTTTTTTCTCTCGTCACGTTTTCGTTTTATTTTAGATAAAAGAATATCCGACATATCCATTGAAAATGTTGATTGCTTCCGCCCGAGCTTCCCATGTACGAACCGCGCTTGTCTCTCCGTCTCTGGGGGCAGTTGAAAACACTGACCATTGTCCGAAAGAGCTGCGCTGTACAGTGGTGGTAGTTCGGGATGAGAATGTGATCAAATCTGTGATTTGTTTTGTGGACGTCATGATTGAGTGACATAGTTGTAAAATGATAAAAAACAACAACCCAAGTTTGAATTTGTTAGCATGAGGGAGGAAGAAAGAAAAAAAACATCTGTGATTGATGGGCGAGAGACCACCAGGCCTTTACAGTAACTGTACTGTGATGTGATCATCATCATCTGCTGTTGTTGTTGTTTTAAGCGTTAATTTGTTTAGCCTAGCAACGAAAAACTTCGGCAGTAGAATGAGAGTGACTCCCCTTGGCTGTGGTAGAGTTTGAAGTTATCTGCCCCTGCACGCCAGTGCTCTTGGTGGTGGAAAAGTGAGTGCTTGGCCGTGTGTGAGGGGCGACAGAAAAAAAGAAGGCTTTGTGATACCAGCCAAAGAGTTTATTGTACTGGTGGACAATCAAATTGACTTATATAATGATTTTTAATTTTGATAGAATAACAAATTTTTACTGGTGTAGACTTGGTGTGTTACGCTTAGCAACAACTTGTTATTTTTTCACAAAAAGTTGAATGTGTTTGTGAGACGAAACGTTTGTGTTTGTCACTTGATTCCAAAGTAGGAGTGCTAGCTAGAAAACTCTTCAATTTGACCCAGATAAAAGCTGGTTGAAATCACTGCTTAAATTAAATGTTGAAAAAAAGATTGGAGAAACAGCTTTTTGAATTGACCTCCTTTTTGTGAACTGGGTAGAAAAACTAAAAACCGTCAAAATTTAGGAGACAAATTGGTAAACAGATATGTCAGTCAAATGATAGATTCTACACAAGATAGCCAAACTACATATCTATCTACCTACCCATATCTTCCTAACATCTCGGACCCTTAGGCCACTAACATCTGTAGATAGATAATGACTTTTTGTAGTGGACACTGATGGCCGGTCCACTGCGAACTGGTCCTCGGCAAACGGCAGCTTGACTCACACAACCCCCCGACCCCTCTCCTTGCGATACTATATCTCCTACCCACATACACTAGTTGTGACCTGTGATATGGAAAGTGTGTGCCAAATAAGAACTTTGGCCTTACTGCATGTGCCACCCAGTCAATAAATTATTGAATTAAAATTTTTAAAACACCAACTAATGCGTTTGTCATGGTCTTTATGGTAGTGTTAATCTGCTGGTTGATGTGTGAGAGGTGGCTGCTGTCCTTTGGTGATTCTCTCTCTCTCTCTCTCTCTCTCTCTCTCTCTCTCGCTCTGTGTGTGTGTGTTCTCGGTGGTGGTTGTTTTGTTCCCTTCCCACTTCACCAAACAACGTGTATTGTTTTATTTTCTGTTGTCATCTGTCTGTATTCCTGTCTACCCGCCTTTTTTTTGCTCGTCTCAGACTCGATGTGTGTTGTCCTTGCTCTTTCTGTCTGTTTCTGTGTTTTCCTCTTTCTTCTGGTATCTGTTTCTCTCCTTCTTTCTCTCTTTCACTGTCTTTCTCTCTTGCTGATTCTGTCACACACGTATTACTCCTGTTAATTGTTAATCCATCCCTTCCTTATTCCTGATCACATATCCCTCTATCACACTATCCCTCTGGCTCTTCCTCTCTCTCTTTCTTTCTCTCTCTCTCTCTTCACTCTCTCTTTCTCTCTCTCTCTCTTCACTCTCTCTTTCTCTCTCTCCCCCCTCATTTCTTGGTCTCTCTTTCACAGGTTTTTGTTTGTTGTATTATCTGCCACTGTTTTTTTTTTTTTTAGTTCTGATTCACGACGTCAGTTTCTTCTCTCTCGCTTTCTCTCCATTTCTTTTCTCCTTTATATATAATATAGCTTGAAAAAAAAATATATAAAGGCCTTCATGTATACAAAAAGAGAATAGCCTACACACACAAAACATTCTCTGTTCTTATCAGAAATTACAAACAGGCAAATGCCCGTTACTTTTGACTAAAACTATTGCTCTTTTCTCTGTAAGAGATCAACACAGCAGACCTATGTCCGTCACATCCTGGTTCCAGTGCCGTTTCGCGAGGGATTAAAAAAAACAAAAACGGGTCTGAACTCAGTAATGGATCTGTGCTGCGGTGACAAGATTTGATTGAATCAATAAAAGTGAAACAACCTGCAAAAAAGATTTACGGGGAACGGAACGGCGCTATGCCCAGTGTACTGAGTTGTGCTCAGACGATTTTCACATTCGAGAAAACGCTCACTGCGCATGTCAAGAATTCCAGGAGCACCCGTGGGGGGGCTCACCTC
>JBCAUA010645500.1:0-15797 GCA_038406235.1 Peronia verruculata
GCAAGTGTGTGTGCATACGCTGGCCCATGGAGATATTGCGTCATCGAACGTGTGTGAGATACTCTCTACGCATTTTGTGCAGAATGGTATAGATCTCATGTGTGCATATTATGTCATGATGTATACTATTACGTCACGATTTTATGTTTGTTTGTACCGGATGTGACCTGGAGAGAATGCTTTAGCAACAACTAGAGGGATAGGGAGAATTCTAGAGAGAAGGAGGGAGAGAGAATGTGTTCTCAACGGGCCAGCACCTACATAAAGGCCCGAGCAGAGAGCAAGGTCGTTGCAGTAAGAAAGTAGAGTGCAGAGAGAGCTGTGTGCACTGGAATTAAGACAGCTGCCCTGAAGCGTGTATTACCATCCAGCACCTCCAATAAGTTCTGTATTGTTTTGATGTTGGAGATTTCTGTCGTTATTTCGTCACCACTGTGTGCGTCTCATCTGTTTCCACTGCCTGATTGCCACTTACAACGTCAGGCCTCATACCCATCCAACATCAACACCCAGACAGTTTGTGACATGCGGCTGCAAGGCATTTACAAACGATGAAATTTTCTGGAGGGCCAGTTCACCATGGGCATCAGCAATATCATGACCTAAAGAATACCTAACATATTAATTGTCATACCCTCAAAAATAGTACTGATTAGCAACTCCTAATTAAAAGCAGCTGTAGTTATGAAAAGATAATTAGCTTAGTGTATGCACTTAATTTGAGTTACTTTTCTAAAATGAACTATTTTTTACTGACACACATTGTCTAATTGAAGCTATTTATTTGGCATGTGGATGTATAAGTAATTTATTTGTGGCTGACTCATGTATTCTGATTCTAATCCTGGGGATGGACTGCGAGTGGGTTTCACTCTTAGCAGCCTGCCTTGTCGTGTATTTGTGTGTATGGGAAGTGTCCTCTATTTCAGAGGAGCTGGGCTCTATTACAGAAGATTTGTGCCCTATCAGTCTCCGAGCCTCATGGCTAAGTCACCTGAGGACTATCACTGGCATATGGAGTTGTTGAGTTAATCATCCAAGCGGCAGCATCCAGGGAAGGACGACAAGTGCAAAGCTTCCACTCGAGGAACGTGCCGGTCCTATGCTGGCTTTTCCTCACAGGGCAAAACTCACCGTAGGAAAACCGTATTTGATTAAAAAGCAACAGAGGAAACCACAGTCCCTCATAAACGAGCAAGGGGCCATGGGCCCCTATCACCCGGCGCAGGAGGTTGGCGGGGCAGCATACCAGTTAGACCTATTGCACCCATCCCAGCCTCCTCCGATTTCTCTGAAGTCCAGGCGACAAGGGTGCATAAGATCGGGACAAGCAAACGAGCCCTAGAAATTTTGGCTGGAGGCGGCGACCTCCAACCAGGACCCCACCGTAAGGTCCTGCACCTGTTCCTGATGCCACTTGGACAATACTCAACAACATTTTTCCACCGGACCAAGGAAGATGCTCGGACAAACTAAGCAGGCAATGCCTCGACTTAGGTGCATCAATGGGATACACTCCCAAGACTGATTCTTGGACTACTTTACGTAGTAAACTACGGTGTGCGCTAGCTCTGTAAAGGGTGGTACTCGGCTTTCTCTAATCCTCAGGGTCGTGGAAGCAGTGGTTACCCTGTTCACTGGACTTCGTCACGAAGTGTCGGCCACCCCGACCCAGCAGAGCCTGGCGTCTCTCCCCACTCATTCCAGGCATGACCAGGAGGGATAGGCGTCAGCAACCCGCCTGTCCAGGCAGCAGCCCCCACTCCAGAGAAACTGCAAAACTGGTATCCCACGAACACCTACCAAGTGGAGGACCAGACCAGAATGAACTGCTGGCCGCCTGGCGACCCGGCCTTGTTAGCTCGGATCAGGGAAGACACTAGGTCCAATCCTAATCCTTGACTGCTGCCACCGCGGGAAGGTAAGGGTCAGGGCTAAGGAGTTGACCTCTCATGGCTTATCGTAACAGCTCAGGCCGAGGCCCTATACTGTTCATATGCCTTCACACGCCAACCTCTACAGGCAAACTCCAAGGAGCTATCCACAAGGTCAACGAGGCAGCAGACTCATGTACTGGTTTGTACAGTTTCCGTCAAGTATCATCACTAAATGGGTTTATATTTTTTTTTATAGATGAAATCACACAGTAGCACAAATATATTCAACTTTTCTTAGCTGATATATATGTCAGCTGAAAAAAAATCATGGGCCAGGATTTTAACTTCTTTCAGATCCCAGGAGAATCTGGCCTCACCATCACCCAGGTCAGTCTATTTTCACACCCCAGACCACCAAGTGTCATCAGAGCTCACGCTTCCTCGTGGGGCCCTGGCAGATTTTACTGATTACCCAGGCTACAGGTGTGTCCTCAGCTGTATAATTTACATTTGTTGTTGTTGTTTTCAGCAAGATTTGTGCATATTATTCTGCATATAGAAAGCAAAAGTTCATAATTATATAAGAAAATACAAGATATGAATTCTGAACTGCATAACCACACTACATGAATGCCTTATTTTTTTAAGGGGGCAGGTCCTGAAGTCATTTTTGAAATTGTTGGGGGAGATGATTTTAACCATTACCATCAAATTCGGCATGGTCAAATTACAGGAAAACAATTTTTAAAACTTCAGAACCACTTGTGGTTGCCATGGCAACAGCCAAATATTGGATTTTACTACTCAGTATTGTGTAACTTTACTATAACAGGCTTCTACATGTTTCAACTGATTTGATTGACAATTTGCACACATATTTTTCAGTTCAATATGTAAAAATAGTCAGAGGGGATTTTTGATACTTTGCCTATTTTTTTTTTTTTTCAGGAATTTTTAAAATTGGTATGTAAAAAAATCACGAATTTTGCAAAAATTTGACCCTATGATCTCAGATTTCTCAAAAATTTAAAATGTTATCAAAAATCCCTTCTGATCATTTTTTTTTTTTTTTTATTCTTTTGTTCTATGTTCATGTCAAATTTCATGGCACTTACTCCATAAATAAAAAAGTAGATAGCATATTTGTGCTAGAAAAACGCATTCTGCTTTTTTTTTTGCTGAGAAAACCCGGACTGTTATGAGCTTTTGATTGGACTTTCAACTCCGCAACATATTTGTTTCACCTATCAGACCTCTTTCCATGAAATCTATGTCTTTTTTGCTTTCTCCTGTACCCCTACTCTCATTTTCCCTCCATTTTTGCTTCCATGTCCCCATCAGCAGAAGGGCTTCTGTGGAGTCATTTTAGGATCCAGAGGGGGCTATATATGGCCACCATGTCTTCCTTGGTCAAAACCAAACGCGTTTTTACCCTTCCTGTAACAGATAATCCACTACTGCACTCTGAAACAGCAGAAACATGGCATATTTCACCCTCATTAGACTTTGAGAAGTCTATTTCAGAGGCTCAGGTGAACACTTTCACGGATATTTGGTGTGGTCAACACCACAGATGGTAGTCAGTATCCACCCCTGGCACTGAGACTCCAGATATTGGTGAATGAGATCATTAACACATCTCCTTTACATAATTTGCCCATACCCAGCGAAATAGTAATGATCTATCACTGAGTAAAGAGCCTCAAATGAGCAAGAGTCTGGATGGCACATCAACATCTCGATCAACATTGTTTGACCACCCTCCCCACACATTGAAATGGACATATGAACTTTTTAATACCGTTTTTATGTTCAGCGGTGATCAAACTTTAAAAAGAAAACAAAGGCCTAAATTTGAATATTTTGAGCAAAAGCCAAAATTCAAAATATTGTCAGATTGTCAGGATAGTTTCTGAAATAGAAAATACAGGTCACAATTCAACTTAAAAGTCGACCTAATGACCAGTCTTGAAATGGTAATGCTATCTCTTTTCCCTTTAATTGAATAGATTGACATGGACGAAGCGGTTCTCTGACCCTGTCATGGGGATTAACTGTGATGATGTAATGGGAGATGGAATGCTCAATTTGGTGGTACTCACACTGAAAGGCCTACACATTCTGCAGGTTGGTGATGTTAAAAGCTTTCATTTTCACAACCCCTAAACTGAAACCTTGTACATACAGGGTGTCCGTAAATAAATTACTATACAGTTAGGCTAAAAATAACTCTGTGTTCAAATTGGTATACTAAAAGCAACCCTGTGTTCAAACTGGCATACTAAAAACAACTCTGAAATTAAATTCTTGGAAGAAACTGTCAATGGGGAAATTTACCTGGACAGACATCCTGTTTGTTAGGTTTCGCAGAAGTTGAACTCCCTGAACTTGAGTCACAAGTGTATCTATATAACTTAACCTCTTACAGTATCTTTGGCCAGGTATACCTGAGATAAAGAGTGTCAATTGAAATGGAAGCCTTTTTTGTGATTGTTGTTCATTTTACATATCCAGACTTTTTGTCTCCTTTTTTTGCTTTCAGCCTGATATGAATGAAGTGGCAGCTCTGGTGCTGGAAAGGCTGAAGAAACTTTGTTACCCTGAGGGTGAAGGTGCAGAGGAGATGAAACAGCTAGAGCCTGAAAGTGTAGAAGATCGTTAGGGTATCAGTGGATTATGTTTCAAACCCACTGTCTGACACCAGTCTGTTTTGATTGGTACTAGTTCATGTTGAGGAAGAAGGAAGTTGATTTTTGTATTAATTTGTAACGTGAATTTCTTTAGCATTGATTGCTATTTCCCTACAGTGGATTATGTGCTTGGAAATGCAGTCTACGTTGTTGTGGTTTTGGCATAAATTGTGCAAGTGTGGCAGGACTTTGTATTTGAAGAGATTAGTATGACTAGTATGAGAATGGAAAGTGATTTTGTATTTATGAAAAGAGAGTTGAGGTGCTGCTGAATAATGAAAGGAACACAGAATGCTGGTAAAAGAGCAGAATGAATTTATTTACAAATGTAAGAATTTCTTTTGCTATTGATTATTGTCTGATTATGTGTATTATTTACAACCCTAATTCATATCATTTTTAAATTTTAATTCGCTCCGCGTATTCATCATTCACAAAATTGTTTCTCAAGTTGTTCTTCCTTCCTTTCTGTTTTTGCTAAACTTATGACTGGTCTGCAGACTGACAACTGGAAAGGCTCTTTGCTGGTGAATTGTACATTTGTACTGTTGAGACTGGACCAACAAGCCTTTTGATAAGCTGATAATTTTGGCTAGCTTTTTTTAAGTTTCTTCTCTTGTAGCCATATTTTTGCAAATTGTCTTGCTCAAATAATCCATCTTACTGCTACATTCTTTCATAATATACCTTTCCATTCATTTATGGGCTCAGTAGATGTTTTCAGCTCATTTATCTATGGTGCAATAAACTAGTACGGCATACCTAATTACATGTATATCGTTCAGAGCCAATGAATTTTTTTATCATACAATAAAAAAGACCAAATGAGAAAATAAAGAGTGTATCAGGGACAGATGCCTTCACTTGTGAAACTATTGTTGAATGTTGGAGTTGGAACTATGAAATCTGGGTATACAGATGAGAAAAAAAATAATAATAAAACAGAAATAAAGCTCTTGAATATAACAATGTCTCCAACAGTTTTATTATTCAAAAGCAAACTAAACGTTGAATAATAAAAGAGTTACCGTACTAATACATGTAACTGAGAGGATTCATTTGGTAGATTAATGGCAATGACGTGATAACTGTAATGTAGAAATAGAATGTTTGCCATGACAACAAATATTATGTAACAAATATAATATGAAATATCCACTTGAAAAATTATGCAGGACTATACATGTATATATGTTTAGATAGTATTCTGGGCAGCATGGCATGTCCCAAAACTGCATAGCTGACAATGGACATGTACTTAGGGGAGATCAGATTTCTATCCACCACCCTTGCAAAACAAGGACTGAACCTATGTTATTATAAATGACTACAGTATGTATTACAATACTACAGCCTCATTTTTCTCAGATCACAGATCAATCAAGCTTTCAGAAAGGCTTAGGAAAATAGCAAGAAAATCATAGCCCCCATTATGAAAGATCATGATTAAGAAGCATAATTTGGCAGATAACGATGCTGCCATCAAATCTGTGAAGGCCTAGAAAATATGTGTATAAATTAATATATGTAATGCTATCTGAAAATTTTATGAGGTACATGTAGTTATCCTCTTCTGTGATACGATCTTTTCATCTAGTTCATTTGATTTTTATTTCAATGACTAGCTTAAAAAACTACAATTATTTTGTCATGCTATATCACAAGGCAAGCGGTATCAATCTTATATAATACGTGCATATGTAAGACCTCAGCAATAAAATTCTAGTATGTTTAAATACAAATACATGTACTTATCAGTTCTAAGAGAGTTCAACTATAACATAATTACAGTGTATACTGTTGGCACTTTATAGATGACTACAGAAACTTCTACTTGTTTGTTCCATGTAGGGGAAATCACATGTTCAAAACATAATTTAAAATTTTTTAAAGTGTTAAAAGAGTGCCTAGATGCCCCTAGTCTTGCTTCATATCTTCTTTTGCCATAGCTATCCCCGAATCAAGACACTTTACCAGGCTGGGCAAGATAAATCTACCTCAACAAATGTAATATACATGTACATGTACCACATGAAATTCCAATGAGAAATGAAAATACATGTATGGAAATTTAGTGATCAGATGCATATTTCAAGAAAACAAATTTTTCAATATAATTATTTTCACATCCCCTGTGTTTTGAAACTGATGAGGTATTTTATTTGCATTTCAGTTCTTTTTTTCCTGGTACAATGAAGCAACACAAGGTTATCCTCATAAATATTGTACAGTGCATAACATAAAAAATATATTTAAAAACCCAAACTTAATAAGATATTCATTTCCAATCCTAAAATAAAATGACAAGTCCATTTTAAGAGTTCATTTCCCGTATCTACCTGCATCAATGTGGGTCATTGGTGTTCATATCTTGGCTACTTGACAATAAAGTCAGACAAGTGAGAAAACTTTATGAGAACATCATATAATAAAGGCAGTGTTGAATCACACATGCTTCAGTACATTACAGTTTACACAATAATCTATTCAACAAGTTTTTAAATGTACATGGAAGAACAAAATTCATAATTATAAAGTACATACAGCCCTATAGCTATGTGTCAAGAAAAAGTGTCAATTATGGCTGCACCCGAAACAAATGCATGTACATGTAAAGGATATTTTGTACCTCTTCCAATGTAAAATATTTGCCAAATCAAGATACACTTTCCTCTAAATATTCTCTCTGCAGAACATCAGCCTCTTCTCCATCAGAGAAAAATCAGCTGTTCCATTTATTTGTTAGGCACCCATGATTGCCCTTATCGTATATCATGAGGCTCTAAAACACGCTGCTTCTAAAGCATTGTCCTTAGCAGTTACCATTCTTTTTTCCAAGAAACAAGATTTATTCTACTCTTGCAGTTTTTTTTTTCCCCTTGTAAAAAAAAAATTAGTATCTGATGCCTTAGTTTTGGTTTATTTATCTCTATTTTTCCTTGAAAATAATTTGTACTTAATTGCTAGCTTTCTGACCAGGGCCCTATTCAACTGATCTTCATGATTGCTAGACATGAAATGAGTGTTGGTGGCAATGGTAATTCAGTGGGTTCTGAATGCTACATGTATTAAATACATGTATTAATGTTTACAACTTCATGTGCGTATCGAGTACACGTATTACACTAACTGATGGCATTGTATTCAACAAGTATAGGGGTATCACAACAGTGAATTATTTTGATCATCAGCGAAAATTACTTCTCTTTGCCAAGAACACACAGCACAACACACAAGTACTGTAAAGTAAGAAAAACTTACAGGCTTTTTGGGGCTATTTTAATTAGATCTATATGAGTAAGAGAAAACTGAAAAATTTACCATAAGATGAATTTTTTTTTTTCCTCCCTCAAAGTGATAATTTTTCAATGCATATTTTCTTGCCTGCATTTTAAAAAACAAAAGAAAAGAGTGATTTTTTTTTTTTCTTTCCCTCCTTTGCAATACTTCTAACTGTATTATTACACTTCCTGTACTTGGCAAAGGAAAATAAGCTGATTAACAGAATGGCGCATTCAATGTGCTAGGAGACGTCTGCATTATTTTGAGAGAAGTTTGCAAGTTTTCACAAGATCCTGGGGTGGGCTAAAAAAATTATACATGTACATCAGTGGAAATTCCAATAACTGAAAAGATTCCACAGACAGTGCCGTCACCATAATCGTGGAGCATGACTGGACTAGATCTAGATCAAGATCACGAATAGCGACCCTCTAACATTTAGTCTTTCTAAGCCCATGAGCATATTAATATTATTTGTTGTTGTCAGTACTCTAATGTGCTAATTTTCCATCAACAACTCTCACATGACCACTCGACTGCATGTTGTCAGGTATGAGGAATTAATCGCTATGAACTTTGAGCTTGATCTCCGAACTCTTGACCGAAGCATGCGCAAAACTCTTATCACACACAAACAAACTCATGATCAATTTTATCATGTTGGACTTGTACTACGATTGTCTTGTGAGCTCAACAAAGATCGGCAGTTAAGTGCCCAAAAGTAGGAAAGTTGGTGATGAGCAAAAAACTCAGAAGTTTGACATCCCTGATGTAATAAATATATCCCTGTCATCCTGACCTAACTGGTGGAATTTTACAAGTGACAAAAGCAGCTATTTTAATTAACTAAAATACATTACCCGGTATAATCCACACATAGGTCATGACATATATTTAGATAAAAATATGGTGTGTCTGGGACAAAAACAGAAAATAACAACACCAAGAAAATCAACTGGGGGAATATTGTAACAACAAAAATGATGATTTTGTGTTCCTTCAAGAGATTGGTCATAGAAAAGAATTGATATTTATCATAATACAGTAATTAAGTACCTGCACTTAAATGCTCCTGAGTGAGCAGGCAATGAAAAGTTGACAACTGAAATGCCAAGTCAACCTTGCCATAAAGATCATCTGTGCTTCATGCAGTCCAGTTTTTTAAAAGCCACTAACCTCAACTTAGGACTATTCTTATCAATATTTTATAAATCTATTAATAGCAGCACTGATCTGGAAGCCTCTGCTCAAATAATGCAAGAATACTTTCCTTAGCTTAAGGGAGGAAACATAGAGAACGCCTGAAGCACTAGAAAACTAGCGCTAGGCTACAGGCACTAAATGTGTCACGCTAATCTTTGTTGACTTGATGCCGGTAGAGGAAGCGTGTTATTTTTCAGCCTCAGGCATGCCCAGTCGCTGTTAAAGCCGCGATTGTTTTCATGTATTGAAAGTTAATTCTTTTCTAGCGTTGCGGTCAGTTGTTGAGTGTGTATCTAGGTTAAACCTGTGCCGTCTTGTTTTTGATTGTTGCTTGCTGTGTGGACTAAGATCTAGATCTAGATTATATCTATTGTCTGCTGCTTTTCCCTTTGCAAACTAATTAAAAGAATGGATAAGGACGCCCTTATTACAGCCGTTTTCAACAAACCAGCAATATGGGATAAGAGGCTCATTCTCATGTCGGAGTGAAATCTATGGGGGTGATTCTGTAAGTGACTAAAGAGGTATTCACCAATGCGTCTCCTTTCCCTACTGATTTTGTGTACACTTATTCTCCTCCTTTTTGTAAACATTAATTCCTCTTGTGAAGGCTCCATAATGTAATGACTGATACACAACAGAAAAGACTGTAGCTGAGCCCATGTGACTACATGTATATCTGCACTATCTAGGCCAAGAAGTGCAAGCGCACGCATTGTCTATGTGTCCCCTGAAAGATTCCAGCGCTCGTTAAAAACACGCCTGTAGCCTAGCGCTAGTTTTCTAGTCCTTCAAATCAAGCATTCTCTATGTTTCCTCCCTAAAACTGGTGGCTACTGGTGAAAATTATAACAGGCCTAAAATGTATTTAGTGATGAGATATCTCAGCAAACTTGATTGTTCACTGTATAATACATGTACAAACGGTGCCTTGCATGATGAGTACTGAGCACTGCCTATTTAAATTTTCAAACTGAATATTTTAAGTATTTTTAGAATAATTCTTGGACAAATCACTACATGTTTAATTTTTTTTTTTTTTTTCCCCCGACAAAAATTGAAGGCACATTTGACTTGTCAAATGGGTACATGTATCTCTTTGGTCCCTAAAGCTGCCTTTGTCTCATAGTGCCACTTGCTTAAAAATCCTGCAGTTCCAATTTACAGAACAAATCAAGACCCATATAAACAAACTTTATAAAAAAACTGATAAAGAAAACAAATCATTATTTACTCCACATCTTTTCAATTTTTTTGCAAATGCAGTGAATTGCAGTTGAAGTATTGAAAATCTAATACAGTGGAATCCGCTTAAAGTTAAAGTCAACCTCTTGGGACCAAGAAAAAGTGTTGACTTAAAGCAAGGTTGACTTTATCCAGTTTCAGGGGATACAATCTCTGGTAGGGATCAAAATAATTATGTGTTGTATATTAGGTCATGCCCCTTACAGACATTCTGACCACAGAGTTGAGGATAAAGGATTGACTGTCACAGCGAGCACAGAATGTAGGAGGAATGAATGTGCGCTGTCAAAAGAAACCAGAGTACAGGAATGAACATGGTTGTTATTCATATGCCTTTCAATCGTAAGACCGTCATGATCTACAGTTAGGGTTTCTATACACATTTTCAGTCTTGTCCTGGGTGGTTATCTCCATATTAGTACGTGATCTAAAGACATGACTGAAATTAAATCGGGTGCAGTGCCTGTCTGCTCTTCTTAAAGTGTGGGTGTCAACAAGTAGGGTAAAGAGAACCAAGTGAGAGCAAGGCAAGCAAAGAGGGCCAATCATGGAACTGCATGTCAGTGACAAGGCAGTCAATGGTCAGTTGTACTGACCATCCCCATGGGCTCGCAAACACACGCTAGAAGGGCAAGGGGAGCAAGTGCAAAACTGCTGTGTGGGTGTGTGTTTATGTGTCCCCGCCAATGTGAGACATGTGAAGATAGCCAAGCATCTTCTCAATATAGCGACTGACCCACAAGCTATAGTATGTTGCAACAAGGTACCTCTCTCTCTCTGTCTGTCTGTTTTTCCTCTTTGTCTTCTCAATGCATGGCTGTCAATCAGCCAACGTGGGCCATTTGGAGTTGACTTTTAAGTGAGTTCAACCTCAGAAGGTGATGACATTATCAGAGACAAGACTAATACTAATATATATAGAGGGGGAAAAAACGGAATCACAGGAACAGGTTGACTTTAATGGAGAGTTTACTTTAAGCAAGCAGACTTCTTGCGGGTTCCACTGTAAATGAAGTTTTAAGCAGAGAACTTGTTACTTATCCTATGTACCTTTGGTAAAAGCAAACAAAATATTTTTTGATGCATGCATTGGCAGTATGTTTTTAAATTGCCATATTGCAGTTTTGCACTATGGAAAAAAAAAAAAAAGACCATGATCTAAATACCCACTTAATGAATGTTACCCCATAAAAAATATATATGATTATTTGACACACTGCATCAATGGCCATGGCAATAAAAATATGGTAATAAAGTAACTCAAATCCAATCTAAAAGACTTAACAGATGGACTAATAAACTTCTGACAGATTGGAACAACTATGACATACATGTAATACCAGATAAAAATTCATCGTTGACATCAGCCACAAAACAGCACCAAGTAAACTCACTTCCCAAACATTGTGGCCATCTATAAAAGTAAAAGACAAGTATATTTTTTGTTTCAATAATGATCTGTCTTTTGAGAAGGCATGGACAAATTCATATAAATTCTGGATTTCTTAAACTTAAAGCTAGAAACTACCTGCCATTCGCACACATGCTGCTGTAACAATGGTTTTTGCAACACAGCAACATTCTAATATTACACATACCAAATTCTCACAAATACACGCTATGTGTATCTCAAATCTAAGGCATGTAGTTTCATATATCCACAAATCATTTATCAACCCAAGAGACCTGACAAAATATTTTGGACAGCAATAAAAGTCAGCAATTATACATGTATTTACAGTGGCTGTTTCACCTATATACAGAAATGCTCCATTTCTACATTATCTCCACAAACATGCATAAGAAGTGCATATGTCTCACAGCCAGTCAAAATGAGATGCAAGTTGCTGGGCTGGAACAGAAATCAGGCTCTGAATGTGATGAGAGGGATCAAATGTTGAAATTTTTTTAATTGCAGAAATCAAAAGTGGTTTCATTTCTGAACAAGACAGTATTAGTCTTACCCTCAATTTATAAATATTACTTCATTAAAATCGGGTTTTTCTGTGAGGTAGGCATGTAGATTTATGCCTTCGAAAGTTCATTTAAACTCGATTTTCTCAGAATTTCGGTAACTGCTGAGGGGTCCCTCTTTGTCTCTTTAGACTGCAATATCTCTGGCTAGAATACATCTGGCTCAAAACTGTTTTCACCACCTGAAAGGGTATGAAATAAGTTTTCATATGATGCCAAAAACCCCATACAGTGAAAAAAACTGACATAGTCTCATTTTGACAGGCTGCGAGCCATATTTATAACAGAGTATCACAATATTCAATTATGAAACTTGAACATGTGCAATAATCTAAAGCTGTATAAAATATGTTACACAATGTATGAATAAAATGCTAATGCAGCTGACTAGGGACAGAAAATTGACATTGGGTGAGATAAAGACAGCAATAAATATTTACTAAATATACAGTGGAAACTGTTAGCACAATCATGGCTTAACATGATCTCCCATTTAACACATCCTCTTTGCAATGTCTGGTTTCAACTTTTCTATAAACATACTATTTTGTTTTTGGTAACATGCTCAGAATTGCATGCTCAACCTGCAAAGCACATTCAGTTCATTTTGACAGTTGTAACTCCCATTACGGTACCTAGCCTGCACACCATGTGCTATAAAAACATTGAAAAGCCTGCTTTCTCGTATCAAACCAGCTGCCTCTGCACTGTTGCTGCCAGTATTAAGTCTGTATTGGCACACCCTTCTCATCCCTTTTTTTCACACCTGTGCGCATCATGTCACCTCATAATGTTATGTTAATCTAGGCCTCGCTTGGGCCCACCTCTCATTCCCCCGTCTTCAACTGTGACTACAGGCAGTGTTGTAGGCCTACATATTACACTAAAACATGTCACCAACCGGTATTTCAAGTCAATTTTTATGACCATGTATCATACATTAGCACCTGTCCTATCTCGCTGCACACCATTACTCGCTTACCAAGTTTCAAAAACTTTTTTAACTTGAAATTCTAATGGAAGGAAAGAGAAAAAACAAGTTCTTAATTAAGCATATCAATAATAATACATCTAGTCTTTTAATAAGTACATGTATAATAAGTTCTGTTTTATCTTAAATGCAATCCTCTGCCTTTTTTCATGTCCGTGAAAATCGGCATGGGTTTGTACAAGAGAAATGGTTGACCCCCTGATAACATACCCAGCCTGATAACACAACTTTTCAAGTTGGTCCTAAGGGTGAGTGTGTTATTAGGGTTCCACTGTATTTCAAACATACCATACCAGATACATACTACCCACCGCAATAGTCAATACAATGCAAAGAACACATGATTTCTCATAAATGACAATTTGCAAACAATATCGGAAATGAAAAGAGACACTAATTAAAATAAAGAGTTCTTAGGAAAGACAGTGACTTCGTGTGACAGGAAGAAAAAGAACAAGATAAAGAGAGTCAACACAGAGAAGCACTAATCAACTCTTCAATGCACAAACTTTAAAGCCACACAAAAAAATATTATGAATGAGATGGAGGATGACACCTGTCAACAGTTACGCCCATACAAAAATAGTTCACCCAAGCTATGCACATTTCATGGCACTTCTAACAATGCAACAGAATCAAGTACCAGTACAACACCCACCAGCTACAGTGTATGACATCATTGAAAGAGGCCTTGGAAGCTCTACCATCAAGAAGAATATGATCAGAAGAAATAATTTTATTGCTTACTTCATTCCCCTCTGCTCTCTTAAGGTGCAGACAGAGTGGAGTCGCTTTCCCCACACCTTTTTGCCATCAGGCCCCAAATAGGGGAATGCCAAATTTAAACAATAGGAAATACATTACGAGCAACAGAGTAGAGCCACTAGCCTCTCACCTCCCCTTTTTGAGGCCAGTGACGTCAAGCCCCAAAAAAAGGTTGGTGCCTGAATTTTACTGCAACACTAAAATTTCGCGCACCTTCTCTCACCAAAACCTCCACTATGCACATCAGAGAGGTTGCAATATTGAAAGATTGAAAATACCGAACTAAAATTAACAAAACAAAATAATGGTGGGAGAGGGGAGAGGCCTTCACTCTGTCACCAACTTTCCTCTCCCCTTGCTCGCCCCAAATGGGGCTGGTGACGCTTGGTGCCTAACGGCAAAAAGGTGCGGGGAAAGCGACTCTACTCTGTCTGCACCTTTAGAATCATCACTATAGAGCACCTTACACAATTTGGGTTAAGACAGGATTTCATCATCAGATCTTTTGTTTTGTTGCAACAAACATGAAATATTATAGCTGACAGAAAGATAAACGAATATGAGGGAAAAAGTGATTGATAAGCCTATGATAAATTGATGACCAGCCTATTTCTATATACATGTAAATATATCTCATGCCACCTCTGGATTCATTAGCTAAAGTATTGAAAAATGACCATTCTCTCAACAGTGTCACCCTTCCTCGAGATTCTTCATCAGTGCAAACACTAATTACTTAAGCACAACATATACTGCGTATATCTCTATATTATATTTCTGTTCATGTTACCTAATTTTTTTCCTATCATGATTGTTGCTTTATTCTTTGCAGCTTAAATGGACTATGTTCCTCCCATACAAACAGTGAGTTTCAACAGCTAGTTTACAAGTTCATACAACCACACTGAACTGAATATGAGCCACACTGAAAGGGTATAATTCAATCATTCATGCGTCCTGAAGTTAAAATAGCCACAATTCCACTGTATTTTTTGTTAAAATACGTACCAGCAACAATGACATAGTAATACAAAACAACAGTATGAATGAGAGTAAAACAATGAATTAGGTACCATTTCTCCCACTATACATGTACTTGTTTTTGCATTATCACTGACATTTGCATAAACGTAAGAATTTCTTCTTTATCTTTCTGTACAAACAAGGTATAACATGTTTCACAGGGTAGGTAAAATGACGCTGTATTCATAACTCATTACACTTGATTGACTGCAGGCTTGTCTGAGATGTAATACAAAATTACACACGCGTTGGAAATGAAAAAAGGTAGAGTGCAACTGCAATTAATCTCTCTGTTTGCTAATATTGCACTAGCACATCATCAATGTCATCATCATCATAACACAAGAGTCAAAATCATTTTGAATGGTTGTGAGAAAAATCAACAAGTTAATTCTGTCTAAGTCACTGGTGTGATTTAGGTGAAACTCAAGAAACAAACAAATAAAAAATCCAGCTTTTGTTTAGTGCTCACTAGGGATAAACTTGTGGAATTTTTTACCAATAACACACAACACAGTAAACCTTGAATCCTACAAGGTCTATCATTGACTTCTCACTGCATTCGAAGTCTCAGTGGATAAACTGTGACTGAAAAAGATCATACAATAAGTTTGTAAACTAAGGATGTAAAGATTGTGGCCCTGTTATCAACAGAGGTCTACTGCAATAATAACCCTTTGTTTCTTGACGGTACTTTTAAGTACCACCACTTTCAACAGGCTACTGAGCATCTAAAATAACAGATTG
>JBCAUA010645722.1:0-15796 GCA_038406235.1 Peronia verruculata
ATGCGGCATAGATTGCCTGCAGTTCTTCCTGAGTGTACCAGCGCGGCGGCCTAGACTGGACATCTTTCGGGGCTTTGACGAGTTGGGCAGGATTTTCAGCAATGACGCCCCACTCTGCAGCCCGGTTCAGCATCGCTTGTAGGGTGAGTAGTTCTTTCGTGACGGTGGCCGGGGCGGCCTCCAGCAATCGCTCGCGCTTGTATTGTTCGACTGTAGGTCCGTGAATTTCATCAAGCGTTGTAAGGCCGAAAAAAGGCAATATCCGAGATTCCAGGCTGGACTTGATCCGGCTGTAACTGTGGGGATGCTCTGAGGCGTACCAGTTGAGATAGTCTATTGAGTAATCCAGCAGGGTAGGGGCGAACGAGGCAGACGGCAGGGCCACGCCCTGCAATTCGAGCTCTTTGTTATGCAGGGCAATTTTGGCCTTGCTGGCCGAGGAAGCCAGCCCCGATTCCCGCAACATCTTAAACGCCCTGAATGAAGCGGCCCCGGCCTTTGCTCGCGCCCGGTCAGCAGGCGAACCGACTGAGGTGGTCAACAAGCTGGGACAGGCGGTCGATGTGATTCGCCAGCTACGCCAGCAAGGCCGGTCAGTGGATGAGCATCTGGCGCAAAGTGACGCATTTTCCGCTCGTGACGGAGAGGTGGATGAGTTGGTGCGGGCGTTGGATACCGCCAAGCACAACCCTAAACGAACCGCCGAGATTTTCACCCGGATCGGCAACCAACTGGAAAATGAAGCCATCGCGGCGCACAATGGCGATATGTTTGGTGGCGGGCAATCCGACACCCGGCAGTTAATCCAGCGAGGCATCGGCGATGAAGGAACTACCAGAGAGCAACGTGATTTCCTTTCCCAAGGAGAAAACCCAGCGCAGGTTCTCGACGCCAGCGGAACTGATCCGAAACGCAATAGAGGCGGCGAACAGGCTGTACCCGGACGAGCCGCAGATACCGGTACGCAAAGATACCGAATAGATGATAAGGCCGGCCTTGGGGTTGACCGGGCTGCCCTCGATGAGACCATCAGCGGGCTTTCCGCCTCCTGGAAGAACGCGCCTGACATTACCGTAGTCGAGACTGCGGCAGACTTGCCGGTTAAAGCCCCGCCAGGCACCAAGGGCACCTATTACGAAGGTCGCGCCTATGTGGTTCGCGATGCTCTGGCCGACACCGACGATGCGGTACGCACCGTGTTGCATGAGGTCATCGGCCATCATGGCTTGCGCGGTGTGCTGGGTAGCGGCAAAGGCTTTGAATCGTTCCTGGATAGCGTCGCAAAAGCCGCGCCCAAGGAAGTGGCCGACATAGCAAGCCGTTACGGACTGGATATGGCGACCGAGGCAGGCAGACGCCAAGCCGCCGAGGAATTTCTGGCCTCTTTGGCCGAATCAGGCCGGCCCCACAAGTTGCTGGATCGCGCCATTGTGGTGATCAAGCGAGCCCTTTACCGGGCCGGTATCGAGCTCAAATTCTCGCGGGCTGACATTACCGACATCATTCGCCAGTCATACGACTGGACCGAGGCCGATTTGCCGCAGCTTTTGGAGTATCGGCAGTTCAAAGACAAGCGCCTATTAGGCTTGAGAAGCCTTTATTCCGATCACAAGCTGAACAAGATGTTCATCAAGGCACAGCAGGCGCAAGGCGACTTTAGGGGCAAGCTGGCCGCAGCCAACCGTCTATTCGGCGCGGAAGTCTATGAAGGCCCGATGAAAAGCCGAGATCGGGCTATCGGCAAGATAGAGGGCAAGGAAAAGTACGACAAAAACCCTGACCACCTAAAGGATCTGGTCCGGGCGACCCTGGTGGTGGACAACGATGTTCAAGTCAACCAGGTCTATGCTCGATTAGAAGAAGCCTTTGGCGAGGGCCGTGTGGTGTTTGATGAGAACACATGGGCTCCAGGTTCAGAGCCGAAAAGCGATACCGGCTATCGGGATGCGAATGTGATCGTGACGCTGGAGAACGGCACCCGCGCCGAAGTGCAAGTCAACACGCGGGCGATGATGAAGGCCAAGGAGATTGGCCACAAACTGTATGAGCGTCAGCGGAGCTTAGATGAGAAAGCCCTGACCGATCCTTTGAGTGATGCCGAAAGAGCAGAGATCCGCGACCTGATCGACGAACAAGCCCGCTTGTATGGCGAGGCGACAGAAGCATCGACCGCTTCAACCTCAAATACCGGGGATAACTCATTGCATACCCGCAGCACCACGTTAGGATCCAGGTCGGCCAAGAACAGCCTGACAAACTCTGGGTATCCAGCGGATCGGACTCCGGGGCCTCCAGGGGATCCGCTCCAAGGACGCGATTTGCCCTTGGACCATTCCAACCCTTCACCGGAAGGTGATGTAGACATCAGCCGCACCCGCTTAGACAACCAAAACGGAGAAGCCCAATCTAGCCAGAACTTAGTGCCCAATTCAAATTCAGGCAATCGTGGATCGTCTGCTCCTGGAGTGTTATCACGGACAAACGAAGTCAGCGGAAAGTCGGGCCTGTCATACGGACTAAAGGATGATTCAGGCGGATATACGCAACCGGGCATAGAAACACCTCCAGAAAAAGCGCCGGGAACTTCCGGCAGCGATAGTATAACAAATGGTACTAATGGGGGCAATGGGCCCCGGTTCCGTATCGGCACCCCTACCGGGCGACCGGCCAATGCGCCGAACCCGACCCTGGCCGAGCGGTATCAGTCCTATAGCAAGCCGATATGGGAAAAGATCGAGAACCGTACCCGGTCGATTCTGGGCCAGGTCAAGCTGGCCGATAACAGTCCGTCAGAACTCAAGAAAATGTTGCGGGAAATGCGGGCCGAAGTGCAGATGGCCGGCAACCGGGCGCGTCAGGTGGCCGACTATGCGGGCGAATTGTCTGCGACCGAGCGCAGCCTGGTTTCCGATGTGATTGAGCAGGAGCTCGCCAGCGGCGTGGTGCCGCCTTCACGGGTGAAGGAAGTCGCTACCGCAATGCAAGCCGCACTACGCTCCCAGGCCGAGCAGCTGAAAGAGTTGGGCATGTTGAGCCAGGAGAGCATCGACCGACTAGGTGATCGCTACCTAGCCCGCTATTACGCCAAGTCAGTGATGGATAATCCGCTGGACAGAACCTTGCGCCGAGCCAGCAAGGTCGAAGGCGACCGCCTCAAGGGTCGCGGCTTGTTCGAGACAGTGAGAAAGTCCCAGGTGAAGGAGTACGAGGCCTTGGGCTGGGAAGTCAGGGACAAGGATGCAGATGTGTCTGGTTTGAAGGCCGACGATCCGGTATTGATGTGGCGCGACTTCACTCCCGCCGAACGTCAAAAAATGGGGGAGATCCGCGATGGCGTCTACCGTTATGTGCGCGGCTACATGGAAGCACAGAAAGACATTGCCACTGGCAAACTATTTGAGCGCGTAGCAGACAGCAGCTTTGCCAGGGACAGCGATCCGGGTGAAGGATGGGTCAGAGTACCGGACGATGAGATACGCGGCACTGGCGGCGTGAAACGCTACGGCAAGCTGTCAGGCAAGTACGTTGAATCTGATGTATGGGATCACCTTCGCGCCGTCAGAAAGCCGGCAGCCAACAGCGAATTAACCGCCGCCCTCGATGCGGCCTACAGTAAAGCCCTGGCGTTTTGGAAGGAAGGCAAGACGGCCATGAACCCGGTGGTGCATTCCAATAACGTGGTGTCCAACGTGGTCATGGCAGATCTGTATGAGATCAGCCCGTGGGAAGTCGGCAAGTACCGTGCCGCATTCAAGGATTACAAAGGGAAAGGCCCTTACTACCAGGAGGCGGTGGAAAAAGGTCTGTTTGGGACCGAGTTTTACGCGCAGGAGATCCGCCAGCTGTTACAGGAACTTGACCAGTTCAAGGCCATCGAGACCGCCAGCGCCGGGTGGGTCACCAAGACGGTCGATTATATCTCCAGAAACAGTGGAGCCAAAAAATACCGTCAGGCGATGGCGAAAGCCTACGAGGCAGAAGATCAGTTCTTCAAACTCCTGGTCTACATGAATGAGCGCAAGGCCGGGCGCAGCATTGACCAGGCCATCGGTGAAGCGGAGCGGTACTTCTTCAACTATGCCGATGTGCCAGAAGGGGTCCGTGTCGCTAAAAAGTGGGCCTTGCCGTTCCTGTCTTACAGCTACAAGGCGGCCCCGGCCCTGGCCCATGTGGCGGTCAATCAGCCATGGAAGTTGGCCAAGTGGGTCGCGCTATTCGGTGGCGTGAATGCGGCCAGCTACGGCGGTTTCGGCACCGACAAGGAAGAAGTTGAACGCGGCTTGATGGAAGATTACATGAAGGGGCGCACGACCATGGGCGTGCATAAGTCGATGCGCCTATGGTGGGATGATGAATCCGGCGCGGCCTTGTTCCTGGATCTATCGCGCAGAATGCCGATGGGTGATTTGTTTGACGCGACCAACCAGATGGGTGGTGTCCCGATCTTGCAGCCGTTGATGCCGAATAGCCCCGTGTTCACCCTGATGGCCGGCATGATTGCCAACACTGACAGCTTCACCGGCGATGACATTGTGGATAAGGATCTGGATGATGCAGGGGATGCCTTCGAGAAACGCGCCGGCTGGCTGGCCCGCCAGCTGTTACCCAATACGCCCGTATTGCCAGGCTCCTACTCCTGGAACAAGGTCATGAACGGGATTGCCGCCTCGACCGGCAAAACGCTCCCGAACCCGCTGGGCGATGACTATACCGGCAAGGACTACTTTGGCCGGGATACCAACATTGCGCGAGCTCTGGGAGACACCATTGCCGGCATGAAGATCCGCCCGGTCGATGTCGAGCGGCAATATCGCTCGCGGGTGCTGGATATTCAGGGGAAGATCCGAAAACTCAAAGGCCGGATCCGATCTGTCGCCAGGCACCAAGGGATGAGTGATGAAAACCGGGATGAGCGCGTGAATGAGTATGTGGAACAGATAGAACGGCTGGCCGAAGAACTGGAAGCGATCCCGGCCAAGTGAGGCTATTCGTCGAAGTCGCGATTACTGATGATATAGAAGATCCAGACGATCATCGGAATGTAAATCGCCAACGGTAACCAGTCAGGTATTGCGTGGATAAAATCGTCCATCAATTTTCTCCGTGTTTTAAGTCCAAAGCACTCAGTGCGTTCTCAGCCTTTTCTACAGCCGCAAGTGAGGGCAAGTAGTGTTTCTCGTAATCCGCCAGGTGCTCGCGCTCCAGCGGAGTTAAGGCCACCGTAGTATCGCTGTGATAGCGCCGTTCTGACAAGCCATTGAAGTATTCGTTATTCATTTTATTCCCCTCCTGAGAGGGGCTATATTATAACTAAGCGAGTTACTTATAATTGAGTGGCCACTCAATCATTGGTGGCCTCCTTGTTAGTTAATCTGTGCATATTGCCCGGCGACCGCGATCAATCTCTCCATTGCGCCGCTGGGCTTTTTTTTGAGGCAATTCGGTGAGCCGATCAGGCGACATTCTGGCATTGCGCTACATGCACATGGTCCACGATGCCATGCTAGAGGGGGTCGCCAATATGGATCTGGACCAGCAGCAGATAGACGAACTCAGGTACAGCCTTTACTGCACCCGCGCCCAGATAGCCGAATTTCTGCTGTCGATGGGCAAAGAGCCGATACGGTAAAAACCCGCAGGCAATGCAGGCGGTCATGCTTGAACTGAAAAACGTCATATAATTAAGGCTTGTATCATTTTGCTATAGCGCCGTGACTTTTTTTAGCGCAAAAATAGCGCAACACAAAGATAAGCCGCTGATATTAAAGTTTTCTTGTCCCCCTCCTAAGGGGAAGGTCAGAGGTTCGAATCCTCTCGGGGGCGCCATTTTGTTTTCGGTCTATTCCCTTAACCATCAACCAGAGGGTGCCAGCAGCATGCACGACACATTGCCATTATTGGAGACCATCCCGTTCCCGGCACTGACACGCGGGCCGTTGGATACCTTGCAGGTCAACCTGGGCTATCGCTGCAATCAGAGCTGCCTTCATTGCCATGTCAATGCCGGGCCTAATCGGCGTGAGCAGATGTCTGATGTGAACTGTGATGCAGTTCTGAGCTTTCTGCGCCAGCAGCGACCAAAAACACTGGATCTGACCGGGGGGGCACCGGAGCTGCATCCGCGTTTTCGTTCATTGGTCAGCGCGGCCAGAAAGCTTGGCATTGAGGTGATTGACCGCTGTAATCTGACCATTCTGTTCGAGCCTGGTCAGGAGGGTTTGGGCGAATTTCTGGCAGGGCAGGGTGTGAGTGTTGTCGCCTCATTGCCTTGCTATCTGGAGGATAATGTAGATGCCCAGCGCGGTGATGGCGTTTTCTCGGCCAGTATTCGGGCCCTGCGCTATCTGAATGAACTTGGCTATGGGCGCGGTCAGCATGCCTTGTCTTTGGTCTACAATCCGCAGGGGCCAACCCTGCCTCCCGAGCAGGTCGGTCTGGAACAGACCTATCGTCAGCAATTGTATGAGCGCTATGGAATTGAGTTCGATTCGCTGTTTGTGATTGCCAATATGCCCATTCACCGCTTTGGCAGCACCCTGGTCTCTAGAGGGCAATTCGATGAATACATGCTGCTGTTGCAGTCCAGCCACCGCAGTGAAAACCTGTCTCAAGTCATGTGCCGCTCGCTTATCAGTGTCGACTGGCAGGGCTATTTATACGATTGTGATTTCAATCAGATGCTGGGCTTGCCCTTGCCGGATGAAGACAGCAAGCACTTGCAATTAAGCGATGTAATGCAGACTGATTTTGTCAATCGCCCCATTCGGGTTGCCGGTCATTGTCACGCCTGTGTCGCCGGTCAGGGCAGCAGTTGCGGAGGTGCGTTGGAAGCGTGATTGCGCAGCCAAAACTTTCGATCATTATACCGGTCTTGAACGAGGCCACAGAGATACGCGTACAACTGCCCCGTTTACAGAGCCATCGGCGCCGTGGTGCAGAGCTTATCCTGGTCGATGGCGGCAGTGAGGATGACAGCATAGCCCTGGCTGCAGATCTGGTGGATCTCACCATCAGTGCCGCACCGGGTCGCGCCCGGCAAATGAATGCCGGCGCCGAGCAGGCCACCGGATCGCTATTGCTGTTCCTGCACATCGACACAGTACTGCCAGATACCGATATTCAAGGATGTATTACCAGCAACAATGAAGATCTTAAAGGGGCATTCTGGGGGCGCTTTGATGTACGCCTGAATGCGCCGGGGGTAGCCTTTCGGGTGATCGAATGGATGATGAATCAGCGCTCACGATTGACTGGAATCGCCACCGGCGATCAGGCCCTGTTTGTCTCAAGCACGCTGTTCAAACGGCTTGGAGGCTTCAAGGATCTCCCCTTGATGGAGGATGTCGATTTGTCGAGCCGCCTGAAAAAACACAGTCATCCTGTGTGTGTGCGGCAACGGGTTTTGACCTCAGCCAGACGCTGGCAGCAATACGGTATTGTGCATACGGTGATGACCATGTGGTGGTTGCGTCTTGCCTTCTTCATGGGCATCGATGCGCGGCAGTTACAGCGCTGGTACTACGGCAGCAATCATCCTGCGGTGAGCGCCAACACGCTTTCTGATGAAGGCTGATTGTCCAGTCGCGCTGGTGGTGCTGGCGCGTGCACCGGTGGCGGGCAGGGTTAAGACCCGACTCATCCCCGAGCTCGGCATAACGCAGGCGACGGCCATTTATCTGAAGTTGCTCGAGCGGGTCAGGGATCTCAGTCTGAACTGTGGTTTTGAACGCATAGACTGGTACGTAGACGGTGAACATGAATGGTTTGATGCGCTGCCAGGCAAGCTCGGTGTCTATCGACAGCCACAGGGAGATCTCGGTGCCCGTATGCTGGATGCAATCGAACGCTCCCTGCAATCGGCGCACAGCGTGATTCTGATTGGCAGTGATTGCCCGTATTTGACTCCTGCTTACCTCGATGAGGCGCTCAAGTCCCTGGATTGCGGGCAGGATGTGGTCATCGGTCCGGCCAGCGATGGCGGCTATGTGCTGATTGGCATGCGCGCCGTTTTCCCGGTTCTGTTTACCGACATCGACTGGGGTACTGAGCAGGTCTTGGCGCAAACCCGGGAACGTTTGCGCGCACATCATCTGAATGAGGCCTTGCTGGAGCCACTGCATGATATTGATACCGCGGCGGACTATCGTGCCTGGGCCAGGAGCCCTTTGGGTTGAGACTCAGTCTCGGGCCTCACGCGCGCGGTTAGAATTGGCTGCCATGCCCGCCTGAATCTAGTCCTGACGACTCTTGCGCTCCTCGCGTTCCATCTGGAATACGAAGTGGTCAATAATACGACGCATCGATGGTTCCAGTTTTACGAAGCGGCCACCCAGTTGCAGATTGGTAGTCACTTGCCAGTCATCGACATAGCACAGTTCAATAGCGGCGCGGATCTGTTCACTGTTTGGCAGATCGATGCTGGCCCGTGGCAAGACCATGCCCCGGGTCAGTGGTACCCGCCGTTCGTTGCGAACCCTGATAGAGCAGCCGCCGCTGGAGATGTTGGTCAGTTCGCCATGCAGCGAGTGGCCATCAGGTGAGGTGAATTGAACCGGGATATAGCGCTTGACCGGGATATCTACCCGAAAATGTTCACGTCGTTGTTTATGCAGGATATAGTCGGGTAGCGGCACCCGATAAAAGGCCAGACCCTTGTGGCTGCCCAGTTTTTCTACCTCGCTGCGAAAGAAATACAGCGCTCCGTTGAGACGTGCCCGGGCTTCCAGAACCTTGGAATTCATCAGTTCACGGTGACCGGACTCAGGCTTGAGTTCATCCAGCAGAAAACATTCCTGCTCTGCATCAACCTTGAGGATCACGCTGTTATAAGGGCCGTCTGAGCCCATGGGTTGTACAGCGATGATGGTCTGTGATTCCATCAAATCGCTCAGGGCACGCAGTTTTTGATCGGTCTCGGTAATGCGATCCGGTACTTTATCAGATGGGGTTGCCGCATCCTGGGTGTTCTTCCCGGTGCGGTTGACTGCACGATGGCCCTTGAACAGTGAGCGTAATGATAGAGGCATGTTCAGGCCTTGATCAGGGTGTTTTGATGGTCGCCTTGACTGATTTCGCCGCTCGGGCTGTACGTGTTGGCCTGACCTTGACCGAGCAGGACATTCAATATCCTGCTGTTGACGTGCATGGATTGCTCTACCACCTGACCACTGATGGCATTGAGCTTGTGGCAGTTTTCCAGCTGATTCAGAAAATTCTGCCAGGCCTGTTCGAGTCCGGCCTGGCGAAAAAACTGCTGTAGGGCTTCGGCCCCGTCAGGGATACGACGTGCGGCCAGCAGGGAGCGGAATTCGTTGGCCTGTTGTTCGAGTTGGTCGGAGAGTTGTTGCTTGTATTGACTGACCCTGGCAACAGTGTCGACATCGCGCTTGGCCAGAGCCTGTTGCTCCTGCTCCAGTGTCTGTTGTAATTTGCCGAGCAGTGCCTGTTGAGATTCCAGCAACTGAGCGATCAGAGCGGTATCTTCGGGGGCCTGGCTCATATCGGTGAATCAGGTTTATTCGCCGTAGCTGCTGACAGCAACGGCCGTTTCGAAGCGGATGAAACGATCAGCAACCCGTTGATCATCAACCTGATAGCTGCGTTCAGCAATTGATTGGCGTAATTGCTCGACCCGCTGTTGATCGACCTGTGGAGCCTGGGCAATGATGCCAGCCAGGCGTTGCAGGCGGGTAGCGGCCTCGGTCAGGATCACGCTGTCTTGATCGCTGTTGCCCGTGTCTCCGTCTGCAGAACGAGCAACAACTCCAGCAGGGTTCGGCTGAGCGGATGGCAGCTGCTTGTTGCCAGCAGTCTGAACTCCAGTCAGTGAATTGTTGACTTCGGAAACCATGTGATTCTCCCGGGTAGTATCACCCTATATAGTCGGAAGTTTAACGCTTTTCTTTAATAGTGACTTCAATTCTGCCAACCAAGGCCCTGGATCAGAGCTTAACCACCACTGTGTTGGCATCTTCAACCACCGCCTCAATGACGCGGCTGGATTTGAGATTGCGAACACGAATGCGCTCACCACGCGCACCATCCATCAGTGCTTCGCCCTGCATGTGCACACGAATACCCTGATTGACGCCGACAATGGTAACCAGATGACCACGTTCTACCAGGTGGGTGCTGCGCACCAGTCGCGGGTTGAGTACCCTTCCGGCAACCACATTGTGTCTGAGTTCCTGGCCCTCAAGGGCTTGAATATCGGTGAAATACCCACCTTTGAGGCTGTATGCATCATGGCGGACCATGAGCACATCATCGGCCTTGAGGCGAGAGCCTGCTGGACGCGTATCTTTGAGTACGGCTACTTCAACCATGCGGCTCACCCGCACCTGCACGAACAGCGACCAGGGCCTGCTGCCCTGGCAACGAACACCAACGATGGTGTTCCCCTGACGGCGGGTACCCGGCGCCTTGAAGCCCTGTAGCGGCTGATCACAGCGGGCCATTCTGAGTCTTGAATCCAGTGTCTTGACGCTTACCTCAACCTGGTCAGCCCGTATCCAGGCGTTCATGAAATCGATAGCGGTATCACGGATATCTTGCAGCGGATGCCACTGCGCGGCCATTAACGGTTGAGACAGTGTGCTCAACAAAACAAGACAACAACTGAGAGTGGTATATGCTTTCATGGGGACTGAGTGCTGATAGGGCTTATCCTTACAGGTCATTGCGATTCAGTCATGCAATTCATAGGCCATTATTGCCAGAGCAGTCAGGCCGCCGGTTCAAGATTTTTCTGGCTTGGCCGAAAACACGGTATCACACTGAAATTCAAGGAGTTGGCATGAGCAAAGCCATGGCGCCAGTGAAGCGGATGACTGAGCTGGTTGGCAGTAACCGGATGGAGTTGTTGCTGTTTGACTTGGGCACCCGTCAGAAATTTGGCATTAACGTATTCAAGCTGCGCGAGATCATCCACTGTCCGGCACTGACCCAGATGCCCCTGCCGCATCCCTCCGTGCGTGGTGCTGCGCATCTGCGTGGCGCCACGGTCACCGTGATTGACATGGCGCAGACGGTTGGCCTGCCGGCCCTGTCTATGGATCCCGCCCCGCAAATGCTGGTGACCGAGTACAATCGTCAGGTACAGGGCTTTCTGGTCCATGAGGTGGAGCGCATCGTCAACGTCAACTGGGAAGATATCAAGGCACCGCCCGGAGGCTTGGGGCATGCCAATTACCTGACCGCGGTGACCCGGGTCGATCAACTCCTGGTGCAGATCATAGATGTTGAGAAAGTCATCGGGGAAGTCACCGGGATGTCGATATCAGAACTGGATGATTTTTCGCAGGACACTCTTCCTGATTCAATCAATCCGATTCTCGTGGTCGATGATTCAATGATGGCCCGCAAACAGGTCACTCGTGTTCTTGAGCAAATGAACATCCCTTACGAAACCGCCAATAATGGCCGAGAGGCCCTGGATCGTCTGCAGACGAACGATGAGCATGGAAACCTGATGGCCAACAGGTACAGCTTTGTCTTGTCAGATGTGGAAATGCCGGAAATGGATGGGTACACACTGACACGTCACATCAAAGAAGACAGTCGTCTCGGCCAATTGTTCGTGTGTCTGCATACCTCACTCAGTGGCGTGTTCAACAAGGCCATGGTGGAGAAAGTGGGGGCCGACAGGTTGCTGACAAAATTCGATGCCGGTGAACTGGCCCAGGAAATAGCCTCCATCCTGCAGACGCTGGAGCGCAAACAGTCCTCTGCGGATTGAAGTTTCTCAGCATGCAAACGCAGCAGACAGGATGACTCACAGACCCGGCAGAGGTGGCCACCAGCGATCAAGCGGTCCTGGAGGAGCGTCGATTTGAGCCAGAACCGTGCCTCATCACCTGCATCGGAAGCGGCCGGTTACGAGCGTTTTTGCCAATTTCTGGAAAAGGCATCGGGCATTACACTCGGCGCCAACAAGGCCTATCTGGTTCGCAGCCGCCTGCAGGCGATCCAGCGGGAACAGAATACCGAAACCCTGGAAGAACTGGTCGATCTGCTCGAGAAACCAGCTGGGCGTAGTCTGCGTGCTGCAGTGGTGGACGCGATGACCACCAATGAGACCCTCTGGTTCAGGGACACACATCCCTTTGAGATTCTCAAAAACGACATTTTCCCGCAATTGGCCGAACAACGCGTCAATCCGGTACAGATCTGGTCAGCGGCCTGTTCCTCGGGCCAGGAACCGTATTCCATCTCCATGTGTGTCAACGAATACAACGAATCCCGGCCCCTTCACAGCCTTGGGTCAGTTAGGATCCTGGCCACCGATATCTCGCCAACCGTCTTGAAACAGGCCGCAGAGGGCTGTTATCAGACGCTGGAGCTGAATCGTGGCCTGTCACCGGGGCGGTTGAAGAAATTCTTTTCCGCCACCGACGGCAGCGCCATGCAGGTCAATGCGGATATTCGTCGGCGGGTCAGCTTCCGTGAGATGAACCTGCTCGGCAGCAGGAGCGGTGCTGGACGCATGGACGTGGTCTTCTGCCGCAACGTGCTGATCTACTTCTCGCATGAGAACAAGTGCGCCATCATTGAGCGTATTGTGCGCTCATTGAAACCAGGCGGCTATCTGTTCCTGGGCGGTTCCGAACCAATCGCCAACTATTCATCTGCCTTTGAGATGGTTCGCTGCTCCCGGGGGGTGGTCTACCGTCTCAAGCCTGCCTGATTGCCACCTTGCCGCCTTGGCGGCAACCGCCCGCCGCCGAGGCGGCCAGATCCTTGCCCCTTACATGCCAAGTAACTGATTTTATTATTGCTCAGTCTTCTGGCACAAAGCCTGCATCAAGCTCAGCAAGACAGGTACAGGTGACCGCAATGTTCAATGTAGACACATTATTCGGGATTCACGAGCAGGCTGCATTAGTGCGCAGCCGGCGCAGTGAATTGCTGGCGGCCAATATGGCCAATGCCGAAACCCCGAATTACAAGGCCAGAGATGTCGATTTTCGTCGTCTTCTGGCGGATGCCGGCGAGACCGATTCAGTCACCTTGCAGCGTAATCACAGCCAGCATATTGCCGCCGCCGGTGACAGCCTTATTGGTGAGCCGCTGTATCGCTTGCCGACTCAGCCCAGCCTCGACGGTAATACGGTTGATCCGCTGGTTGAAAAGGCCGAGTTTATGGATAACGCCATGCGCTATCAGGCCAGTCTGCGTTTTTTGAACGGTACGGTCAGTGCATTGCGACTGGCTATCAAGGGTGAATAAACATGTCTCTTTTTGACACATTGGGAATATCGGGCAGCGCCCTGAGCGCACAATCTGTGCGCATGAACATAACCGCCAGCAACATGGCCAATGCCGATAGTGTTTCCAGCAGTGTCAATGAGGTCTATCGTGCCCGTCATCCAGTGTTTCGCGCCATGCTGGAGGATGCCATCGTCTCTGACGGCATCACCCCGGGTGGGGTCAAGGTGGACGCCGTGGTCGAAAGCCAGGCTCCGGCTATTGCACGTTACGAGCCGGATCACCCATTGGCAGACGATGAGGGCTATATTTACATGCCTAATGTCAGTGTGATCGAGCAAATGGCCAATATGATTGCGGCTTCTCGCAGTTACCAGAATAATGTCGAGGTGATGAACGCCTCCAAGCAAATGTTGCTTAGAACCTTGTCGATCGGCCAATAACAGAGGGGCACGATTACTATGGTTGATTCAATTAATGATCTCAATTCCATCCTCGCTAATTATCGGCTGCGTGAAGATGACAGCAAGTCCGAAAAAGAGCTGGGGCAGGATGAATTTCTTGAACTGCTGACCACACAGCTGCAAAATCAAAATCCGCTGGAACCCATGGAAAACGGTGACTTTCTCGGCCAGATGGCGCAGTTCGGTACAGTTAACGGCATTACCCAACTGCAGGAGACCGTTCAGTCTCTGACTCAGTCGCTGCAGTCCAATCAGGCCCTGCAGGCCTCAACCATGGTGGGCCGCACGGTACTGATCAACAGCGCCACCGGTGTGCTTGAAAGCACCGGCGCTGAATTGCGTGGGGCCATCGATCTACCCTCTGCCAGCGGTACCGTTAATCTGAATATCAGTAATGCCGCAGGCGAGGTTGTGCGCTCGCTGTCACTGGGTGCGCAACAGGCCGGGCTGGTTGATTTTGTCTGGGATGGCCGTGATAACGGCGGCAATCCGGTGCCGGCCGGCAGCTATTCGCTGAGCGCTGAGGGCAGTATTGATAACGATAACTACAGCCTGCAGCCACTGGTTCAGGCCCGTGTCGACAGTGTCACACTGCAGCAGGATGGCAGCAGCCCGACGCTCAATCTGGGTGAACTGGGGTCCATTCTGCTGGACAGCGTTCGCCAGGTCATGTGATTTAGAAGAGCAGGAGAATCCTAATGACTTTTCGCACCGCCATCAGTGGACTCAGAGCCGCTACCAATGATCTGAATGTCACTTCAAACAACATCGCCAACGCCGGCACCAACGGTTTTAAAGGCTCCCGGGCCGAATTTGCCGATGTTTACGCCATCGGTGCCTTAGGTTCCAGTGGTAGCGCCATTGGCCAGGGCGTGCAAACCCTGAGAGTGGCCCAGCAGTTTACCCAGGGCAATATCTCGTTCACCGATAACGGCCTCGACCTGGCCATCAGCGGCGAAGGGTTTTACATCGTCGACGATGGTGGTTCACCACTGTACACCCGTGCCGGAGCCTTCGGCCTGGATAAGGATGGATTTATCGCTGATGCCAAAGGGCGTCAACTGATCGGTTTCCAGACCGATGCCACTAATAACATTACCGGCGCTACCGGTCCGCTGCAAATCAACACCAATGACATTGCCCCGCAGGCAACCGGTGCTGTGGATGGCATTGGGTTGAATCTTAATCTCGATTCTGGCGAAGCAATCCCGATCACTCCCTTTGCAGTCAGCGCGCTGAACCCGTCACCGACACCGGACATGTACAACAATGCCACCTCGATGACGGTTTATGACTCACTCGGTAATGATCACCTGATGACCTATTATTTCGTCAAAACAGGGCCCAATAACTGGGATGTGTATGCCCAGCTGGATAACGAAGTGACCCAGTCATTGACCTCACTGACCTTTGATACGGCCGGGGCGCTCACAGCCGGTTCGCCGGTAGCACCACAGACCTTTACCGGCCCGGGCGCCCTTGGTGCCGCCGATATCGTCACCGAATTCGATTTTACCGGGACTACCCAGTACGGTTCGCCTTTTGGTGTCGCGGCTCTGACCCAGGATGGTTTCCCGACCGGACGCCTGAGCGGTATCGACGTCGATGCCACCGGTGTCGTCTTTGCGCGCTTTACCAATGGCCAGGCCCGCACCGAAGGTCAGGTGGCGCTGGCGGCGTTTGCCAATCCGCAGGGTCTGTCACCCAATTCCGACACCACCTGGGTGGAAACCTTCACCTCCGGATCCGCCCTGGTAGGTGCACCTGCCAGCAGCACCCTTGGGGTGGTTCAGTCCGGCGCGCTCGAGGATTCCAATGTTGAGTTGTCTGAACAACTGGTCAATCTGATCATCGCGCAACGTAACTTTCAGGCCAATGCCGAGGTTATCAGTACCCAGGATGCGATCACCCAGTCAATCATCAACATCCGATAGCTGGAGATACGCTGCTGCTCTTCTAAAGACCGCCCTTCGGGGCGGTTTTTTTATGGTCAGGAGGACCGGGTCGCTGGAATTTGCTCCCAGCAATTCCAGCACTTCCGCCTTCCCTGGCGGTCGTGCACCCAGAGCACAGGGAAGTGCGCGAGTGCATGGATGCACGAGGTAGAGCGAAGCAGGATGCCCGAG
>JBCAUA010645833.1:0-15795 GCA_038406235.1 Peronia verruculata
GTTTTTTTTTTTTTTGGCATTCTGGGTATGTTTCGAAGTTTGCTCCCTACAACACCCCCCCCCCCCCCCCCCACACACACACACACAGAGAGGCACGTTTGGGTTTTTGAGGGCCTATATGTGTCCTCCATATCTTTATTAGTGCACATCAAGAGTGCTTTGACCTTTACTATGACATAATAATCGACAACTGACCTCTTAGTAGCAGAAAGAAAGCAAAATTTTGCTATTTATAGTACAGGGAAATTCGCTTTAAAACGCTTACACTGATAATTTGCATGATCAGCAGTTTTTCTGCCTCAGAGTGCTCATCCAATGTCCATCCCTGGCATTGGAACTTATGATATTGCTAGAAGAGGTCATAACGAGGCCCATATATAGTCAAATAGTGATGATCTATGACTGCATGTAGCAGCGAGGTGGAGCCAAATCCTGGTTGACGGAAGGCTAGGCCTATCGTTGAATGACCATGTGTTAAAATTGTTAGTATGGACTTATTGAATTGTTGATACCATTTTTATACGCAGAAAAGGCAGGGCTTTTATTAAGAGAAAACAAATGTGCAAAATCACCTTTTTTTTTAGCACCCCTCCCACTTACACTTTCAACTCAAAGAAAATCAAATTCTATTGAGTCATTAAATCAAGTGAGCAGAGTAATGGCATCAAATTTTTAAAGTTCTGCATCTCATATTACTAGAATAGTAGCAAGAGACCATGCTCTCCTTGATTCAGAAAAAATACAGAATTATATAATCAAAGTAATAAAGCTAATTATGTAATTCCTTCATAAATACTGCATGTCAACTCATTCATTCAAAAATATAAGAACTTGAAGAACTTAAATTGCTAAAATGAAATACTCAAAGTTCTCAAAGCAATGGACTATATCAAAGAATTTCAAAATTTGTTATGCAAAGTATAAAATCCTCCATAGTGGCAAGCAAATTCAAAACATGCTTTTCTCAGATAGGAACTCATGTACATATATCTAAAGATATTATTATATATATTTATGGCTTGTATGTACAAGAAAGAAAAAAAAAATGGGAGAAAGGAAAAACTTTCTTAGGTCCATGCATTACCAAAAAAAAAAACAACAAAAAAACAAAACAAAAAACGCTCAAATTTTTAGGGTTTTTTTTTAATATAAATATTTTACTCTACGCAGTCCTCAAACACAGACTTTTGCACCACTGCACTGTAAAAAAAAAATAATTTTTAAATGAATAATTTTAAGGAAAATAAATAAACGAAAAATCAAACTCTAAAGATAATGTTGAATTTTGTCTCATGCACCACTAGTTTTCCAAGCTATATTCCAAATAATGATGACATCATAGCACAAATCCTAACCTATATATATACACACATGCCCTGTCAATTCATTCATAGCAATATAAATTAAATGTATTTATTATACTCTGCTTTTTTCTCACAAAACTTAAAAAAACACTACTTTTATTACTGTTTCATGTCACAATTGAAAGTAAACATGAAAATAGACTCAAAAAAAAAAAGCTCACCTTTACAAAAATAATGGACACATGCTTTTCTATGAATAAAAAAAAAAAAAAAAATCCAGCAGGTTTGTATATATAATGTAATACAAACAACCATACTCAACATTACTGCTGCATTTTCCCCATTTTAATATTTCAATTGATGGATAGTTGTTGTTTGAAAAAAGATCCTACAACAAAACATTTCTCTAGAAATCATGCCAAAACTTTGTCAGTACTAATCAATCATGGGACAAATTCACATTACAAACAGAAAAATACCAAATAAAAAGTTTGCCAGGAGGGTGGGGACATCAGGCACTTTGAACAAAATATCAATTTTTTTTTTTTTTTTAAATTTTTAAGAAAAATCTACGTACTAGATTTACAGTTCCCAAATGTTTCCATGACTAAAATATTATTTACTGCTGTTTTTGTATAGATGACGGGTGGTCAAAATTCGACAAAATTCCCTATCAATTTGAGGGAAAAGATGCCATTACCAACTCTTAAGGTGCAGGCACACTGGATCCTATTTGAGTTTTGCTTTCGCATGTTGATCCTGATGAATCCCCCATATGCCACCTGAGTGAACGAGAATATCTCTGTTTCAATGTCGGCACTACATCCCATCACTTTTCCGGTCCGTTTTCAATACAGGGGTAGGTTTGGCTTTTGGTCAAACCAGATTCACTGGGGGCAACATTAAAATTTTCCATTTTCCCCGTGGCAGACAGAGGTGTCTTTGCAGTGCATTGCGTGTTTATTACCACTTTCAAGATGGGAGCACTCATTGTGACTGTAGAGAAACGGCAGGTTCTGTGTGACAAAATAGAAGATAATTATTCTAACCAAATACATGTATATATATAAACAAGCAGTGGAAGGAGAATGATGATAAGCTGGGCATTTTGAGATGATGTCATCGGTTTCATTCAAATGTAAGCAACACATTTCTGTTCATCACCAAGAATTTCCTTATCACATGATGATATTCGCTTTAAACTTCTCTTTGTTTAAATATTGGGTGCACCGCATAAAGTTTTTTTTTCTTTATTGAATTGTTTTCTTTTAAACCAGAAGCAACACAGCAGCTGCACTTGCAATCTCACCATCGTTCAAATGACTATATATGTATACCTTTACCACTGACAATTCCGTGCTGTGCTGTGCCTAGAATAAACCTGGTACTTAAGTGTCACATCAGTTTACTTCCGACATGGTGTAATATCTGAGATGTAATTGGCTGAAACCGAAACTGAAATAGGATCTAGTGTGCCTGCAAATTTATTCTGTCCCTGTTGATAATCGCAGTATGATGAATTCAACATGGGTCTTGTGAGGATTTCTACTGTTAAAAACAATCACTGGATTTCAGTTGGAGAGTTTACTCACTCAGATTCAGTGAATCAAAAGAAAGGAAATTACATCTCTATAAGAGTATAATAATATTAGCTTATCAAATAGCAAACATAAGAGCCAAGGCCACATTTGAGGCCTAAGAACAAGCCCTCCAGGAAGCACAAGAGAGAGTTTGAGATTTCATGGCCTGCAGTTACTTCAGTACCCTCTCTACCAATTTGTAGAGTTTGTGCACAATAAATATCATCAATAGATTTTTGGTGACATTCATGAATTTTTTATTTTTTTTTGACTGCCACACTGCCCTACATACTGACCTATATACTATATGTTTGTCTACATTGTGACAACCACCCAAGAGGAGGGTGAAAGGCATTAAATAACCGTAACCCACACACCATCTTTTGTCAGTAAACCCTGTGTGCACATTTTATATGGAAAAAGCATGTTTTCTGACACAGCGCATACAGCAATGAATCATCGCCTTATGAATATCTGAATCTTATAATGACTGAATAAATAATTCCTTTGTCATGCTTTGCAATTCAAGCATGGCCACAATTAGCAGAAAAAATTGCAGTTGGTGATGTATGTGCAGTATGTGAATCGAATTACCATGTCTACACAAGTCCTTCCTTTTCAAGAGATTTTACTAGAGCTTGAAAGGGGACTGCAAATGTGATGATTATTAGGCACTGATGTTGAGTTACGGAACTGAAATAAAAATTGTTATTTAATTCTTTTTACTGACACCAGTCTTTGGGCTCCATTCATCCAAGACAAATACATGTATTGACCTGAGCGTTTGCATTTGAACATACACATAATATCTTCAGCTGAATATTCTTTGAGCTATCAATTCTAATTCTTATGCCTTTTTGACCTGATGAAAGCCATACCATGATTCCTCATGTGAGTTTTCAATGAGGCTTCTGAATCAAACACTTTATAGCATACAGTACATTCATTGACATTGATCACAGGCTTCTTTGAAACAGAGCTGGGTTTGTTTTGTGGATTCTGTGAAATCAGAGGAGTCTCAAGTGGAGGATGAATTTTTGGAGTCAAGTCAATTTCATCCTCAACCATTTCCGGTTCACTGATATTTTTCTCTTTTAAATACTCTTCCACCGCTTTAATTTTGTGCACTGCAAAAAGATGTTTCTTGAGAGCTGGCAAGACAGTAAAACACAGGCCACATTCTGGACACTGAGGCTCATTACTGGTAGAGTGGGATGAGATATGCTTAGAAAAATCCCCTGAACCTGAACAAGAAAAGCCACATTTGCCACACATAAAATCCCCAGCAGCTGCAATGCGTAGTCGCTTCGGAGGTGTTGCATCCTCTGCTACAACAGGTTCTTCTCTGCTGGGCGCTAGCTTTTTACCGCTGCTAATATTCTGTTCTTCAGTTTTGACAAATTTCTCAGCATCCACTGTATTAACAATCCTGTGCTTTTTGCAAATGTGACGAACAGCAAGTTTTTGGCTGGTGAATGTTCTGGATTTGTTCCTCTTTTGGCAAACCAAGCAGTGATAGACCATCCGGGTGCCCCCATGCTGCCTACTAACATGCTCATCTCTAGCCTGTAAACACTGAAAAGCTAAGCCACAGAATAAACACGGAAAAACATTTGGTGTAGTATGACTACTATCTTTCTGTCTAGCAACTTCTGCCACATTGACATCATTACCAGTGTGCTCTGCACAATTTTCAGATGCAGACTGCTGACTTTCCTGTGCCAGATCTATCATTGTACTACTTTCCACATCAGCCACACTGCCTGGACCTCTCACAAATCTATACTGACAGAAAGCAAGGGAATGATTCAGAGCATCCCTTGCAGTTTTGAAATCTCTTCGCTGACAACGGTTACAAATAATTATCCCTTGAGACTGATGTATTTTCAGGTGAGAAATCAGAGCATCATTTTTTATATGTTTCTTACATACCACACAACGGGTGACATCCTCGTTGATAGCCCTCCCTTTTTCTGTATGCTCTTTCAAATGTTGATGATAATTGCTTTTCCCTGAAATCACAATTCTACAAGGGTGACATTGAAACAAACGAAACCTATCTGATATTGATTGATTTTGCCCCTGTGAATTTGGCAGCAAAGTAACCATACTTTTTCTTGTAACTCCATCTTGTGGTTGAGATTGCACACTCCTCTTGTTTGCTGTGATTCTCTGCAGTAACTGAAGAGGTCGGCTTTGTGGGGCTGAAGTAGGTGTTACAGGAAGTGGCAATTCTACTGTTCCAGCTGAAACAACCGGTATGTGAGATGCTGTTGTAAATAGCTTGTTGAACAAACCTTGGACATCACTTGAACTGTATCCCTCTTGACCAGGCTGCAAATCAAAACAAAAATTGAAGTGCAAGGGTAAGGTCCGTACACATCTCTTCAATACAATGTGATCCACAAGATTTTTTCTCGTGCTAAATAACCTGAAACAGATTGTGCACCTCTTTGATTTATGAGGATGATCTTCTTCAGCATGGCGCTGCAGAGCAGACTTTTCAGGAAATGTTTCATGACAAATGAAACATTTCCAGTGAAATAGTGGATTTGTTTTAAACCTTTTGAAATGACTCACAACATGATCTGTAGCCTCCTTGGTACATTTTAGAATCTGTTGACACATTGCACAGAGAACAGTGGACTGGACTGATGCTGGAACAAGTTTATGAACTTTTTCAAAGTGGCCAACAAAGTGTTCATGCTTGGTGAATGCCAGCACACAGAGTGGACATTTGAAGAGCGACTTCAAGTGGAGAGTGGTAAAGTGTTTTGCCAGTTCCTGAAAAGACAGAAATTTCTGCCCACAGTCACAAGTCACAAGTGCAAGTCTGTTGAAATGTTGACAGGAATCAAGGTGATCAAACAGAGCTCTCAAAGTCTCAGTCCTATCAGATGACTGGAATTTACACTCACCACATTCCGGACAGCTGATCTGTTGGGAGCTAACAGGCCAAACATGAATCTGGCTATGGGCTTGAAGTGCACAGCCCGTGGGTAGAATCATATGGCAGATTGAGCAAAGATATTTTTCTTGGCCACCACTGCCAAGATGGCCTACTATATCCAAGACAGGCTGCTTGCAGATGACACAATTTGTAGTTTGATTAACTGATTTGCTAAGGACTGTGACTGGTTGAGAGTCACTGCTGTTTGGACTGAAAGTGCTTGAAAATGAACTTGCTTGCATCTGTGGCTGGGTGGTACTGATGTCCCTAGTATGACCCTCTTCCATTACACTTGCTTCATTTGAGAACCCATTCTGTGATGGAGGCAAAGCATCATTCACCTCTCCATGGATTTTTAATTTGGCAAAGTTATATGGTTCAAAAGATTTAATGGCATCATAATTTACATTTGAGTGATCAGATTCATCTTTTAGGTGCTTCCACAATGCACATTTATTATTAAATACCTTAATCTCCTTGCAATGTACACAGTCATATTTGAGATGAAAAATAGGGCGTTCTAAATGGAACTTCAGATCTTGATTGTAATGAAAGTTTTCTCCACATGCTGGGCATATGAAATATTCACTTGATGATTCTTCACCATTATGATAATTTGTTCCAAGAATATCACAGTGTTTGGCCAGATCAGATCCTTGCAAATGAAATTCGCTAACAATTCTTGTCACCAGATCTGCGATTCTTTCATCAATTGATTTAGATTTGTCAAGTAATGATGATGTTGTCAAGGGAGACTGCCTGGATGTACAATTATTATGAAGTCCAGGCCCAGTAAATGTCTGACTGACAGGAGAACCGTCGCTACTTGAAGGAGGTGTCTGCAAAGTCAAATTGCTTAGAGAGGACCCACCTGGAATCAGAAATGCAACTTTATTTTGTGCATTGCTAGATAAGCCTTGCATAATGACACAAGAGTAGTTTGCCATTTGATTAGAAGGCAATGAAGTAGTTGATACCTGCATGTTGGGAAGTACACTGGTAACAAGAGGTAGGGGTAACTTTAATGTATTGCTTGTCTGCATTGAGCTATTGCCTTGGCCAGTGCTCTTGTAGATACTTGCAGGCAACAGAGAAATCATTGAAGCAGATGCTGTGACTGTGACTGATGGATCTGAAAGTGAAGAGGACATGATCTCACTTGTGTATTTTGAGCTTGCGGTTGAAGCAACTTTCACTGGTGTTGCTTTTGTAACTTTTTTGCTGCACTGCTGGGCTGATTTAGGTTTACTGCTCCTTACAGTGGGTTCCGTCACAATGTTCGATTGTGTGGAAGGCACACATGTGGTTTTTCCTGTAGGTACAATAGTTGATGCTGCTGTTATTGCTGACATTTCACCATTCTGAGCATCATTCAGCATGCCTTTCAGTAATTCAAGTGCGGATTTTGGAATTGCTTGCATGGTTTCTGCAACATCACCAGTACCTTGATCCTCTTGTATATTCATTTCATCCTTTTCTGATTCTGTATTTCTTTCAGCAATATCATTGTTGTTCTTATTTTCAGATGCCTCAAAGTCTGACAAGCCTCCACGAACATCTATAATGATTGGCTGGAACATTTCATCAGATGACCTTGTAGTAATATGAGTTTCCAAAACCCCACTTTCCAAAGCAGAGGCTGAACTGCGTAAATGATTCACTTCCCTGTTCTCTCCTGAGATCTCAGTCTTTGTTGTAGAAGCTGCTTCAGGTTCTGACACAGCACAAGTTGAATGCTGTTCATCAATAACCACTGCTGCTGCCTCTTCTGGAGACAGAATTGTACTTTGACATTGTGTGGGCCTGCCAGTAAGTTCTTGGCTACTTTCATTCATGCTGGAAAGTGTTGAGGTTTCAAGATCTGAAAAGGATGAAATATCAACTGTTTGATTATCATGTTGGGAAGAATAACTGGTACTAGCACAGCCTACTGCCACTGCAGGAGCTTCTTCACTGATAGCTGTCTTGTCCCAAGCCATTGCAGTGGACAAATCAATAATCTTATTATTCTCAATGGACAATCTTGCATTTATCTCAACATTAATCTTTCCTTCTTGGTCTGAGCTATGATCCTGCACTTGAGACATTTCATTAATAGTGTTGCTGATTGTTTGGGCTCTCTCTGAATCATCATCAGACATATCTTTAGCTTGAGCAATTTCACTGTGTTCAACACTTTTAAATTTGGAAGGCTGGGACAGAAGAGCTTCACTGGATTCAGGAACCACAACTGACGATATAACAGTAGTAATACAGTTGTTATAGTTCTGCTTTTCTGATTCAGGGCAATGGTCCAAGGATGATGGTAGTACTACTTCTGTAGATCTGTAACTTGCATCATTATTTTTTTCACAGGTAGACAATTTGTTTTGTATGTCTCGACATTCTTGACGTGCAAGCTCTTGATTGTCATCCCTCTCTTCCATGACAATTTACTTTCAAGGAGCTGCTATTCCGTCTCACTCTAAAAAAATGACTTGCTACCTGATGAGAAACAAAATATTCAATAGATTATTCTCTGATTTGATCGGAATAAACAAGTTTCTAGCCCATCTAGATATGCAAATGGCATGGGTTTCTATTTAAATATGACAAGCAGTTATTATTGTGTGTGTGGGGGGGGGGGGGGGGGGTTTGTTCCTAGACCCTGGGAGTCATTTTGGAAGCCACTGGGGAGAGATGATTTTAATTAGTACCATCGGCTTTGGAATGCTTAAATTAGAAGCAATGAAAAAATGTTTGAAGTCAATCATGGTTGCCATGGCAATGGCCACCATTTTGGATTTTTGCTACTTCATATCGTATAACTTTACCTTCGATAGGCTCTAAACTTTTCCAACCAATGTGCTTGTAATTTCGTGTTTACATTCTAACATTCCATATCTAAATTTTGCCTAGATGGATTTTTTACAAAGTGCCTAGTTTTTTTTTTTCTACAATTTTGTTTAAATTGGTATGTGAAAAGGTCATGGATTTTTTGAAAATTTGACCCCAAAATCTCAAATCTATCAAAAAACTTAAAATAATATAAAAAAATCCCTCCTGCAAAAATTTAGATATTGTTTTCTTCTGCATTTATACCAAATTTCATGATAATCGGCCCAGAAGAAAGAAAGAAGATAGCACATTTGTGTTGAAAAACGTCGTTTTGAGAAAAATGAAATTAAAGTATTTTCAAAGAGAAAAATACTTAAGAAAAGCTTTTTTATTGGGCTTTCAAACTAAAAACATAATTGAAGACTCCAGGGAAAAAATGACAGTAGTCACAAAATACTAGTTTTATGTAAAATGAATTTTAAGATTTCAAAGTGTACGATACTTGTTTAAGAAATATATGCTTGTATTTTTTATTTATAGTATTACAGTCATCTTTCGATAGAAGCAGACAGAAGGTGCAAAACCTCAGTATCTGCTAGGGCAGATAACCATAAAAACTGTATTTTGTGACTACTGTCATTTTTCCCGTGTGGTCTTCAATTCTAAAGTTCTCTCACTGATTTCTATGACTTATTTTTGCCTTTTACTGGGCATCTCTGCTCATATTTTTTATCCCTTTTCGCTCCCTCACCCCTATCACTAACGGCCTGCCGTGGAGCAGTTTCAGGGTCATCAGAAGCCTATATACAGCGCCCACCTCTTCTTTGGATAGAGATTAAAGTGTCTTGACCCTTGATGGGACAGACAGTGCACTGCTGTGCTCTGAAATGGCAGACATGGGCCCATAGGCCAAATTTTGTTCTCATAAGACCATGGCAACTCCATTTTCTGGTGAAAATTTTGGTTGATTTTCGGTGTGGTCAGTGTCTTCAGTGGTAAGCCAGTGTCCCTTTCAGGCACTGAAGCTTCTGATATTGGTGGTGGAGATCACAAGCAAGTCTTCTCTGCGCCATTTGCCCTTACAAAGTGAAATATTGTTGATCTGTCATTGAATACCCAGCCCAGACTGAGCCAGGCACAGCATGTTAGAGGTATTGGTCAACCACTGAATGACCACCCTTTCAAGGCCTTAGGATGGACATTTTAACTTGTTTATATCATTATTATATTTGCAAGAGACATAACTTTAAAGAGCAAGCAAAAGCCCAAGAACAATTTTTTTTTAGCAAAAACCCAATTTCAGGCAGGGTCAGTGTCCAAAGGTGCAGAGTGATGTATCACTCGATTGGACGCAAACTCAGATGTAAAAAACTGACATATCAGGCATTATTACTGAAAATAGACAAATCTTTTGGAAAGGCCAAATGTTAACTCTACGAGAAAATGATATTCTATTTACAAACAGAGTTAGCCTGAGTACAGAATAGCTAAAGTAAGGAAAATCCACAAAGAAATACGTGTTGGTGAAATGAAATATTAAGCAAAAATTTCAAGTCCATTTTACTCAGAAGACAAAAATTTGCGACAGGCCAGCCTGTCACACTGCCGGTGAATTAAACCTTAGGTTGAATTCAGTTCTCCACTATCTAAACCCATCTTTTCTGTCTCCACATTTTTCTCATTAAAATAAATCACAAATTGAATTCTTGAATGCTTAGATCACTGGACTTGAATACACCATTTAAAAATTACGATGTTAGCCTTCCTACTGATCTAGGCAACATGTAAAGTTCATGTTTTTTTTATGATTATGAGAAGAGATGCACAAACATCAATCTAAAAGCACTGAATTGATATGAGAGAATATTAAATGACATAAATCCATAAGAATCTCTTAATTTGACGATACTGTTTAACTTCCCTCAGCACATCTGAAATAATTTACATACATCCTGTTGATATAGTCCATTAATTAACAAAAATGCAGAACAGAAAGTTAATCTGCACTTCACAATGAGTGTCTGTGTAATATAAATAAATTATACAGCTGAGGCCTGATCTGTAGCCAAGAAGCCAGCAAACAACTTGCTTGTACTTCAGAACACAGTGTTCCATAGGTCAGACACAGTGTTCCATAGGTCAGCACTCCAACCTTTTTGTCTCGCTGATTGCCAAGCACAACAAGCATATCTACTGAGGTGCTTTCTCTTAGTCTTAGCAAGCAAACGCCCAATGGGCAATGGCACTGGTGATAAAGGGGCAAGGCATAGCCAAGGGTTTCGCAGATGCCTGTCTGTGAAAATGCCCTAGTTCTAGTCCTACAAGTGGGATTGGGAGAAATTTAGAATCTAATTTCTTTTCCAGTTGCCTTCTCATATAGGAAGCCTGGTGTCTAGGTCATTTCTGATAAATCAGAATATATTTTGGATGTCCTATTTAACATATTATAGAATCCATAGCCATTAAAATCAGATGAAATGTAAGTGGAAATGTCACTGGCCACTCAAAATTTCCAAAGCTCCAATGGAAACTTGTTAATTAATTCCAGAAAATTGATATGTTAACTACATGTATTTTATTGCCATGTACATGTATTAGTCTAAGCTGTACCCAAAGTACATTCCAATTGCACACGAGAGGATTGCTGATCAACCATAAACAATTTGTAATGCTTGCCAAGTACTCTGCCTCACACCGAAAGTTGTACTTGACAAGCAGTTATCTTAATGTTCTCGCGTTCTGCTCCTGAGCTGCTTGGCAATGGAACTTGCCTCTGCTCTTTTCACAACCAAATCATCTATTACATTGATTCCAAACCAGCAGGCTATTAAATCCATGTAGCGAAAAACATACTGCATGACAGAAAGTGATAAGTATCACTGAAGCAGTAGAAATGACTAAGAAACCCGATAATATGTTCAAACAACATAAATATTTACATCCAATAGAACCGTGCCACAGCCTCGGGTAGATTCACTATTCAACTGCCTGATATGGCATCTTATATACATGTAAAAATATATGTCTTGCGCCCAGGGCAAATGAGTTGGAAGTCGTGCTGGATGAGTTCAAGTCACAGCCATTTTTAACCGTTTTTTACTATTTTCCGACTATGATACCAAAATATTTCTTTTTTCAGATTAAAAACCCGTTAAACTGTCATTTTGTGAAAACAGAAATAAATTTTGTAGCTTAGTCAGAAAGGAGTTAAAAATGGGCAAAAACCGGCCTATATCTTCATTGCCGGCGTGACTTCCAACTCATTTGCCCTGGTCACAAGACATACATTATTATATTCTTCTCCCACATATTATATTCTTAACTAATTATAATTTTGAAACTTTTTGTTTCTCTATTCACGGCAATTCCAAGCAGAGCACTTAGTTAATGGCCAGTTTGACCCAGGCCGAGAGGTCAGCCCTCAGGCTATGTTACCTGTGTTCAATTAGTGAGTGGGCACTTGAAGTCAAATTACATACATGTACATGTTAGAAATGTGGTCATTTCTTGTAACAGTCAAAACATACTCATGATACCGGTATTTTAAAAGATTTAAAAAGGTGAAGTCATGGAGGTTAGTGGGATATAGATTTAATTGGGAATTTAGCACAATACGTTCGTAATTCAGAGATAAAGTCATGAAATGATGAGTTTATAAACACACATATGTATATACCATAAGTGTAGCCGTGAAATTCAATTTTTTTTTTTTACAATTTTTACAGAACGGACAACTCACATGTTGAATTTTCAATTCACTATGATTTATGCATATTACACCCAATTTGCCAGTTATCAATGATTCATGATGCCACTCACTTTCTGCAAAGAATTCAACCAACAGAGCTTTAATCATATTTGACACATTGACCCTGTATCTGTATACTAATATTTACATAATTTATTATCAAATACAATGATTAACAATGACAATATAACAACCTTTAAATACACATGTATATTGATAATAATAGCTGTAATAATAACATTTAAAATAACTGAAGCTTGAAGTGATTTGTTCTAGAAAAGCCTTGCTACTAATGCCTATCGTTCTCCTTTCAAGTTTGGCGATGGAAGCATGGATCTGTTCCCTAACCTTGTTCCCCCAGTAAACTAAGTCAGAAATCCTGGTTTCTGATGAATGGAAAGCAATGGTACTCAACCATGTGGATTTTGGGTGTTGCTTTATATGAAAATAGTTGTGTGTATATTGTCATGCAGGTTTTGATTGCTGTACTTAATATTCTGTAGGATCTATTCTGCAAAAGTGAATGTTCTGAAATAACTTTTATATAGTGTGTCCAACTATTGCCTGATCACTTGGGCCTGGTTTACTACTGACTTATCTTGTGTGAGCTCAACTGTGTGTTGAATAAAAAAAATATTTTGTGAGGCTGTTGTAAACATTTGCTTGCATGTATTTGGGCTGTGATATGTGAGGATCACAAAACTTTCCCTCTGTGCCGGTGGAGTGATGTTACTACTGTCTATTTCATCTTGAATTATTTTCTCTGTCTGTGACTAAAATCTGCCTGTATTGACTTCATCTTGCGAAAAATGAAAACATCACTCATAAAAACTCACTTTGTTTTCTAATACCTTATAATTCATTCCTGTGTTTCTGGGAGTGAACAAATTTGTTTAATTCACTGATGAAAGATAACTATTTTTTGCTAGAGCATGTAAATCAATGTCTAGCTGATGTTTGCTTTCCTCTAGAAAATTAAGGTGTCTGACTGTGATGCCAAGAGAAATGCATAGACAGGGTAGAATCACTCGAGCTATTTCCATGTCTATCAGACTCTCTGATGGAGTGCTCCATATCTGAGTGTCATATACTGTCTTCAACTGATCTGCTCCTAATCAGATAATAGAAAACGTTTCATTATCACTCAGTTATTTCATAAACTTAGAAGATTAACACCTGGAAAACAGATTTTCAACCTTGAAAAAATGTACAACAATTGCACACATGTTCAGGATATCCGCTTGTATTTGACACAAATGTGGAAAAATGAGAAAAAAAACTTCCACAGACTAAGACTTACTTGAATCACGAACAATACTGGATGTGAAAGAAAACTTTTTATTGTTCAATTAGGTGTTTGTGAATTTCAAATTATTTTTTTCACCCCAAACACACATTTCAACAAGCCTCTCTAAAAAACATGCAAGAACAGCGGGAAGCAAAGAATTATGGTGGGATGTTGAGCTTTCATTTGATAGCAAACTCCCACCTGTTCCTGTGAGTATTAAAAGGACATCAAAGTGTATCAAAATCAAAGCAATTCCAAGTTACTAATGTGAATTCCTAATGCCCCGAAGGCCCGGTCATCTGTCGGCCGCGTAATTTATTGCCATGCAGGTCAGTAACTAAAAGGTTCAATTTGTAGAGGTTTGGAACTGCTGTGATAAGCTGTTTGTTTTAAAATGATCGTTACTCAGTATTGCATACAAATATAAAACTGATCTGCTTAACATTGTCACAGTGATGAGATGCTGTAGGCTACCCTGAGAATGTGTTGTGACATTCCCTGAAAATGTAAACTTTCAACATATCAAAAATACTACTGAAACAAGGTAATCAATCTTTTAAACCTTTATTATCATGTCAAACTGCATTTAATTAAAAATAAGATTACACTTGTCAGCCAAGCTGTTGTAATTCTTGTGATGATCACATATTCTTAACATCTGGTGTGGATTTCTCTGACTTTTTACTTCAGATTTTTGTGAACTCAGTCAATTGTTTCGCTCCTTAGGAAGATGAATTATGAAATAATTCTTCGCTCTTTATTTCTAAGTACCAATTACACAAATTTCACATATTAATTTCCTTCATCATTCAAATATCTAATAAATGCCCCACTGAAGGTGATTCATGCACTGCTTGTTGAAGCGGATGGGCTTCTTCTTACCCATAAATCTCTCCTAGGCTGTGAGTTGGTTTTCAAGTTTGTTGACTATGATAATTGATATGATCATTGTATACACCTTCATAAACAAAAGTGTGTTTAGGCCTGCAATACAATACTGACCACAGCTTTCTGACTAGTTCGCTATTTCTCGCCAGATAAGGCTGATAATCATGAAATGGATTGCTCTTCTTCTATCCCTGACCCGTTGAAGATCATGCCGCTGTGTCAGGGGGTCGTGCTCGATTATTGTTGGAAGAATAGATCTAGCGCATTGGCCTACCACATTCCTTTTTCACAGTGATGTCCCTTTAGCCCAAGCACTCCGCTTCCTCATGAGTTTTAATAGCTCTCTAGCTGTCTTCATTTTTGCTGAAGTTCTAGATTTAGATCCAGATATGCACTGGATTGTTGTCACTAAAAGTTAATTAAGTCATGCGGATGCTCATGTAGATCTAGATCTACACTCAGAGACAATAGAACCTGCAGTGTCCTGTCAAAATTCAGATTCTATGCATCTTCTACTTCTAGCTCTAGATCTAGATCTAGATTTAGATCTATGATTATCCAGATTTAGATCTAGACTATATTATTTTAGATCTAGATCTAGTGTATGAATCAAAGATTCGCAATCCTTATAGATCTACATTCATGACGAATATTCAGTGATTTAACCAGGTGAATTGGGATGCAAAGAATCCAGCTGTGGCCACATTTTGTATGGTAAAAGTCTTGATGTACTGTGGTTGAATACTCAAAACTTCTTAGGTCAGTCAGATCAGAGGACAGTGAGTCAGCATGAACAGGACCCGGGTTTTGCCGAGCAGTGATTTCTCGTGTCGATATGGATCTGTCCTCATGATGACATTGTTGCTTTTTTCAAGTTGTGAAGCAACAGACATGGTCCAAGTGAAAGGTCACATGGAAAAATTGGGATCTCACAGAGATGCACTCGGTGTCACAATGATTGGTAAATTTTCAAATCCAGTCGTCTTTTATGAACATTTTGTGAAGCCAAGCAAACCACTGTGGATGAGATCGGTTTTGGAGATGACGAAACATCCAGGTTTAACAGAATGGACAGATACATTTTTAAGGTAAAAGTAAGGCAATGTTCATTGGCACATTTGAATCATGTTAGTTTGAAAATCAAGTAAATGAGGTATTTCGAGAAAAATCACATGACCGAGGATTTTTGCTCACACGCTGATTTGTTTACTTGCTCTGCG
>JBCAUA010645944.1:0-15793 GCA_038406235.1 Peronia verruculata
TCAAAACAGCACACATGCATACTGGAACATTCGTGGTTGTACTATAACCAGCTACATAACTGTACACACAACCTCTCGCGTGTGTACTACATAACATGATTCGTTACATTGTGATTTCATAACTGTTTTCCCTCTAGGCCAAATAGTTCATATTCGACTAAATAAAAACCTAGAACCTGGAAATCCGCACCGAAGTGTTTGTCACCCCCTCCCTCCCCCGCTCCCCCGGCGGTAAAATAAATAAAAAAAAAAAGAACTCTCACAGGAGTTTGTTACCTCTCCACCGCGAGATCTGAGAACAGTTTTGTCACCAGTCCCATGCATTTTATAAAGGTTTTGTTTTGCTACGTTAGTGACAGTGAACAGTTAGGAAAGTTTGTGGCCCTCTATTAAAATTAGACGGGGATTTCCAGCCGTTCGCCAACCCTGGTCAGAACAAATCTATTAACATGACGTCAAAGTGACATTGCTACGTAAGTGTTACAGATGCTGCCCACACGAGTCTGTGGCAAAAATAGGAGAAAAACAAAACAAAACAAAAAATAGCATTCTTACTATTTAAGAACATATTCACGTAGAAGGTGAAGATGTTTTCAACAGCGAAATGCACGTACTGAATACAGAATCTCAGTAAAAGTCTGACATTACAGACATGTTTTATTTTCTTATCTCCTGCACTGGATAACTCCTGGTAGTACGTTTGCGATAGACCTCGTATCAGCTTGATGACTCCACCAAAGTAAGTAATGCCGCGCCATTTACATTGTCAGAGGTCAGACCTACACGAACGGTTTCACCCCCAATGGTGCCCGACCGCCGAGGGCGATGTTATCTTGCTAAATACATGTAAGAGAACCGGAGCAAGCAGTAGTGCACCCAGAAACATAACCTGGGGATCTCTGTCAGACCACCCAGTCATAGCTTAACACACAGGGATCATCAGGTTCGATTGCGTTAGTTTAATGAACTGTGGCTCCTAGGATTTTCTCTCCATTATTTGGTTTTTACAAAGCAATTTATTTGTGTGGCGTGTTAGCTCAGTGGTTTGTGCTGTGGCCTTTGGAAGCAGAGGTCGGTGGTTCGAATCGTAGTGGTAGCACGTTGTATCCTTAGGAATTAGGAAAGATACTTAACATACAATTTTCCTCAGCCCACCCATCTGTAAAACGGGTACCTGATGTATATCGTTGGAAGTACAGTGGCGCTGCACTGCGGCGACGCGGTCTGAAATGGCCAAGACAATTTCCCCTCTTGGGGGGTCAAGGGATGGTACTTTTAACTTTTTTTAAACTTTATGAGATGCTTGCTCCTAACATCAAAATAGAGATGGAAATGCTGAAATGATCAAAACTCGTAAATAGTATTTCCAATGCTGAAATGTGCAAAGTTTCAGTTTATGAAACAGTGGCAATGGTCGTACCCAACATCATGTTTTGATGGTTATTATTGATGATTATGTGTCAGGATTTGAGACACCCAAGTATATGTTTGCTTAAGCTATTGTGAACGTTTCTAAGACTAATTTAAAAAAAAAAAAGATAACAAGCATATGAACATTTAAGATTCTCAGAATCAGAGAGTAGAATTAAACGACACCTCATTTGTTATGGAAAGGGGATTTGGGGGGAGATGAGGGGCGGTCGGATGGATGATAGTGCAGTTGTCTGCCAAATAGCCAAAGTACATTTTATAGCCGAAGTACGGGCGTGTGGCACACGCCTATAACTTTGCTCAGTGATCTGATATCCTTGAGAAATATTTCTTTGTGGCCACTGACAGTTCCCCTATCTCTGCCTCGATCTCAAGTTAAAACCCTTGCTTATGACCAGATGAAAGATACATTGACTGGCTTCACGTGTCTGTGGGCAATGAAATGCTGAGATCCTGTAGTTTAGAGGTGACGATAATGTCTGGCGCGGACAGTTTTTACAAGCCACTTGATTAACGCAGCGGTTTCTGTACCTGTAATGCCTTCGTAAAACATTGAGCTGCTGTATCTCCTGCCCATCTGGACAGTTTCTGCAGTATCAACTTTCTTTTCTTCAACATTTGAGGAGAGATTGAGGAACATCGAGGGCAGTGAGTGGAGAAAGAATACAGGAAAGAGGGGAAAACTTATACACTTTGAAAACAAAACAAAACAAAACAAAAAAAAAAAACGTTCTTTTGATCACTGTTTCATCATCAAATATGTCATCATAATACTGAAAGACGTTTCACTATACCATTTTTTTAAAACAGCATTTTAATCACGATGGTTAAAAGAAAGAACCCACAACTAAATCGCCATTTTAATTTTTTGTGAGACAGAATTTTTCAGAGAAATATCGTTACGTCAAAATATGTGCAAAAAGAGCAAGGGCTATATTTTACAGTTCAGGTCATGGGATATTACTTTAAACTTCTTCCACTCATGTTTATTTCTGTTTGTGACCTTCAAGAATTCACCCCTTGCATTCCCATTAGTTTGCTCGTTTGTGCTACAAAAACGCGCAGTGTGTTTAGGTTGAAAATTGCATTTTTCTTTTCAGACATTGTTAACCCTCTGGAAAAATCCATCGGATGACTAAAAAAAAAAGGGGGGGGGGGGGCGAACATTGAACAATATTCTTAGAATAAGATTTCTATATCTATCGCCTTTTTTAAAGTTTTAGAAAATATCAGGCAAAAACCACCGTTCACTCCAAATATTTTATATAAATGACAGCGCAGATCACATGCCTTTAACTCAAGACTGAAAATTTTCACCGCGAGACTGGTTTTCACCGAGCCCTACATAGTATTCAATGCGATCAAAGAATGACTATTTATCTCATGTTCAATGCCATGTTTCTTTCATTTTTAAAAGAGTTTTGAAAAGCCTCTCACTCGAGGGACCTCCCAAGATCATACCAAAAGAAAAAGAAAAAAGACCCAACATAACTCTTAGGAAAGGACGCAAAAGTTATCATTGTTAACAATTCCGTTTACTGATGAAGAGGAAGTAAGAGAGACACAGAGAGACACAGACAGACAAGGCGGCAGACAGACAGACAGACAGAGGCAGTGAAATCAGGAAATAGACAAAGACATGCTGGGCAATCTGTATATAGAAAACGACATGAGAGCACTGGCAGTTTGTGTACATCGATAAAATGTCCTATAAATAAATAGTACATATAAACATAAGCAAAAGCCGTGAGGACAACATGACAGTTCTTTGAATGACATCTTTTTGACGACTTCGTGTCACTGATAAAAACCGACTTTTATTATATTTCTTTAAAGGAATTCCATGTTTATTGGGTTTGTTTTTCATTCTACAGTAAATCTGATGATTTTTACTTATTCAGTGATCAGATATCGGGGGCCGGGGGGGGGGGGGGGGTTGTTTGGGGGCATTTTTATTTCTCATTATTTTAAGGCTACATTCTTGGTGTGAGTCTTTCTGTCTTATAGTTCTTATAAGATCATTTTCTGAAGAACTGGATTATAGGAATTGACTCTGCGGTCTGAATTCCACATGATTAATAAATGCAAGAGGTAACAGATTACTCCATAGGATTTGAGCATAGTATGTGCTAGTTTTGTAATTAAGATGCACGACTTGGATTAGTGGTTAGATGAGTTAATCGCAATAACCATAAATTTTAACCAAGATGGAACAAAACATTATTTTCTCTTTAGGTAATACAACACGTGTCCTTGTTATAACTGCGACTCTTGCAAAATAAAGTCATACATATATAACAATGTACTCATCTAATTGAGAAATGAAGTAGAATAATAGGTAAAACATATGTACACAAAATGGGTTTATTGAATAACTACAGTTTATGAGCAACTTTAAACTCGCTTAATACAAAACTATAATAGTATAATTTAGCTCATTTTAAAAGAGAAACTTCTTAAAATTATTTGACACAACCAGCTTAAGGTTGTATATTTAAACCAAGCACAATATCAGAAAGAAGGAGGGATTCTTATCTATCTCGGCCTGAAACAGATTTTAAATAAACAAAGGGATAGCCAAGGTTCTGTCTTTTAACTCGTCCTTTCTCGCACTCAGTTCACAGGTTAAATATGTGAACCAAAATATCATATTTACACATGCAATTGTCGCATGCAAAGACAGATTAGGAGGGAGAAATTTCATCTCGATGGCTCACATCTGGTGAAGATGAACTTACTGGCTCCTGAGTTAATGAGCTGTGGTGTTGATACAAGTAACGTGCCTGCTCATTGCATGCATATCATCTAAGTGTTTGTTTAGGTTGATTCACGTGGCTTTACTACAGAAAGATGCGTTTCAAAATAAACAACTTCCGTCAAGATATCCATCCGCTAATTATGTATTTCTTGACTTAAAACTATATTGATAAACAGTGTCGTTATCTAACCTGTCTAAGAAACGTTTCAAGCAACCGTAAGGCAGAAGTTTCCTTCTTTTGCCCCTCTTCTTATGTCGTGAAACATCGAATAAGATGGTTATAAAGTTAACGTAAGCGTCTGGTCTTCTAGGAAGATGAGGAATAATTACAATGTGCACTATGCATATCTGGCGACATTCCCCCATCTACATAGTGATCCTGTGGGGCTTACGCAATGCACAGGTGAAATCCTAAGGGCAGATTTTTTTTTCTTTAAAACAGTACACATTTTATCTACAAGTCAAACCAAGTATCACGGGACCTGCCTGGTCGAAGATCACTCAATATACTTTGTTTTTAGCAAATTGAATTAACTAATAGGCCTTCTGTGCAAGTTATAACAAGATATACGTCTTATTTATTATATACTTTAGGTATAGCTGTTAATCTTAATTATGAAGGAATGCCGTTAAGGAAACAATGGCACATCAGCAGTTTCACGAAATATTTTATGAAAAACAACAACAACAACAACAAAACAGCATTGTTAAGAATGGCGCACAGAGAACATTCTAGGCGTGGGTGCATAGAAGTGATGTAAACATCAAAGTTCAGTCATCTCAGCTCTTATCAGAAAACAGTGGTCATACAGATTCCACATAAATAAATTTGATAAAGCTGATTAAAAAAGAAATAGGTATGTTTCGCTAGCCAGATTCCTTCTTTATCAACTGGAGTATGATATCCGATCTTATTTCTGGACGACCAGATAAAATTCTGAAAAATGTATGATAAGAACGTGTATAATATAAATAAACTATCACGCCTTTTTTAGAACGTCTACCTTCCTTCCACTGCCTCACTTATTTAGCTCACAAATCTGGCATTGCCTGACAAGCATTGAGAAGAGTTTATTCACAGTGCGTGAACAGTCCATCTCTGGCAAACACAGCCCTCGTAATACAACAATTAAACATTATCTCAAACAAATCCTCGAAATCCCTCTCCTCTTCCACAGCCTTGCACACCCCCCCCCCCCTTTTTGTGTGTGTGTGTGTGTTGTTTTCATTTTTTCTTTTCAGATTTTCACAGTAGTGTCCAAAGTAAAGTAAAAAAGTTCATTTTAAAAGAGGTGGGAAATAAGGTTACAGCTTTTGTTTTTTCCATGTGTTCACAGCTTAAGTCTCAGCAGACCAAAAGGTTATACTGTTGCAATTTAGCCCAAGGTCTCAGAAATAGTACGGGAGATTACTATACATAATATCAATAATGAGAGATCATTTCGCAGATTATCTGTCCTTTCAAAAAGAGGGATTTGTGTAAGGCGAGATCATTTTGAATATTTTTATACTTTCCTTTGCCAGACAAACGAGATGTTCAGCAAGCGGTGTAAAGAGGAAAAACTCCTTTTACTGCTTACCATTCGAAAGGCTGGTCACCAAGAAATTGGATAAAATTATAACAGTGAGAAAACAACATTCTCTTTACACCATAATATTTTGGGAATTTTTCATCGCGTATGTCTCAAGCAAAATGGGCAAAAATGATTTTTACACTCTTTACACTACTTGTTCAATCCCTCTTTTGTCTGGTAAAGGGAAGCAATATGCCTGAGCACAACGATCTCCCATTAACGTTGTTAAAGATAAATGTAAGGGATCAGCTCACCACTGATAATAATTATGATGAGGACATAACGTATGGAGAGTAAATCAAGCACTGAATCGATTTAGTTATAGAACGTAAATCACAGAATGTTTATAACTAGAAAATAGTATTTCCCTGTCTGGGTAAGGGCCATAGCTATTTGAGACATTAGGGAGTGTTAGATACAGAGAATTAAATAAGGAAGAGAAACAAAAAGAAGGCTGTAGAGAATCAGCATCGCCTCGGACATATGGCATGGATTCCATATGAAGGTGATGATGGAGAAGTTTATAAATAGTGTCACTGCCAAGGAGCATGGGGCGAGGGAGTGAGACTGGATGAATTTGGAGGGGTGGGGGAGGGGGGAGGTCTGTTTAATTGCAGTCTTAGCAAGGAAAATAAGATCGAAACAAAAAAAAAAATATGAAAATTTGACATTGCACAGTGTATTATTCAGTGCAGGCTTACAATTAGGTAGCGGGCTCTTCCACAAATGTAATCAAATAACCATACTTATTATTTGTTTTCAGAGATGCATAGGAGAAACATCAGCTTGTGAACTTCACACCCATCCACATATGTCGGCACAGTGTTTGACAGAGAATCTCCACAAGTTGCAATTTATCGGCAGAATAATAAGTGTTGATATAATAGTAAAACTCCAGAGAGGTAGCGGGAGAAAAGACCTGCAGACCAGTTGTTGAGAGATATGCTTGTTTGCTACATGGATTCTCAAGTATAAGAGATACATTAGTTTGTTTATAAGCAACACAAATAATCAGCAAGCCCCAGCTGACAACGTAACGACAGACTGGATATCTACCGGGAAATAAGATAACAGTAGAACTTGCAACAGCCCTTGACTCGTAATATTTTTGTCTGAATTGATGCAGTAACAGTACTGCAAGCAAAATACAATATAAATTTCATGGTTTAAATCCGAAAGATATCTCCTTCCTGCTTATACAATTTCACCATCACACAAAGGGGCAAATAGCAGAGACACTCTCTGAAGTATTTCTCTTGCCACGCTTAATGCAGTAAAAACATTGTATGCTATTTATAACACTGCAGCATTTTCAGATAAGAGATACTAATTCAAACCCAGGATTTGAAAGATTGTGCAACATGTTGGAACTTCTGCATACCTCAGAGAGTACTTCTCTCACTTACAGTTGGCAAAAAGTGGAACTTGTTGTTGGATAAGTAGGAAGTTGAATAATTATTTTCATTAGAAATATGTATGAAACAAACACATGTGCAACGGGGCAGTTTATTTTATGAAAGGCTAAAAACCAAAGTAGTCATGAAAATAAAAACAAAACACCCTTTTCTTTAATATAGTCTTATATCTACCGTTAAACAGTTATAATACTATGCAGGTGAAGAATGCTACTTCAGACTTTTCCCGATCAATTATAATGCACATGAGTTGCATCCTATTTATTAACACTTTAAAGGGCCTGCAGTCTTTATCTCCACATTACTGAACGTATGATTAGCTGAGGTATTTATTCCAAGAAATCCTCAATCAAATAGACTGAGAACGGAAAATTAATGTTTTCGAACTTAGAGGTCATGGAGAATATCTTACTCACCGTTCTATATAGCAACTCTGCACTAATGATTGCCTCGTCCCCTTTATAAGGCAATTTTACAGTAAGTGAGACCACATTTTTTTTTTTTTTCAGTCCGATAGTTTCTTAATTCTAGCTATTACACACGTGAAGGCGTCGTAAAGAAAATGAATGCAAACATTTTTTGCTGCCAAAGATTCTGATAAACACTGAGAATCCGGTTACCTATTTCTAAACGTATTAGTTTAGACAACTCCGTTGGAATTAATTTAATGCTGAACTGAACATTTTTCCCCAGCCTAAGTTATTCGGCATTAGGCTGTGCTGAAATCTGACAGGAAAACGAAACTCTCCCCCCTCCCCCTCCCCCCTCCCCCCCAAAAAAAAACCAATAAGAAACAAACAAACAAAAATCCATAGAAAAGAGAGAAACAAGCAAACAAAGACAGAGATTTTGCAACAAAACCACGCAGAAATCACATGAAATCTCTCTTTACAGTATTGGGAATCACCAGTTTCACTGGTCAGAAAATAGTGTCATATAATATTTATGAAGTATTTTGCTATTTAGTTATTTTGAGACAAAGGTTGATCTAAGGCTGACTCAATGAAACACAAGTTTACAGTAAACCCTCACAGCACGATTACTTCATTGAGAGAGGATTTTCAATGCCATCCATGATCCTGTGTGGTTTAGGTAGATGTCAGTGGCAAAAGAATGCGGAAGAAGAGATAGTTAGTTTGAATAAAAGTAAAAAAAAAAAAAAAACAGGTCCACATGTAGAAGAAGAGAATCTTATGTATATAACAGCTGCAAAACTATTATTAAGTACGAACAGATAGGCAATGCCAACAATAAACATGAGGACAATTTGACTTTGACAACTTAGAAAGTGTCTTCTTTTTCAAACCATAGTTTGAGCCTTTCCCTTCAGACATCCATGGACATTTCCAGACTTATAAACCGTTTCCGGTTTCCACCATAAAATAGACAAGAGAAATGCCGAAAATCCGCCCTGGTCTAAGCAGACAATTGTTCGTATGTGCATTGTCTCCTTCAGATTTTAAACAACTGTACCTATCTCGGTCCTGCAGATCGGAGACATATAAACCAAAAATGTCTCTTCCGTAAATATTATTCCCGACATTGACGCCGCAAAATGTCTTTTAACGCAAAATATTTGCCGCCGTATTGCCCATTTCAGAGAGTGATGTGCAGGCTATTCTCATTGTTGGAGCAATAACCCAGGCCTCCTGTCTGTCTCATCTTTGTCATAGATCTATAGGACACAGGTACCCCATACAGGCATGGCTCAGTGGACTTCAAAGACAAGACAAGATCAAAATGTTTAGTTTTTCCGCCATTTGGGTAATCGTTGAAATAAACAATGCAGCCAGATTTCCATCCCAATGACGATAACCACGTCTCTCTCGCCAGACGTTCTGTCACTCTTACCCAATCCTGGGAATTCTTTGAAGTTGGAGCGGCCATATGACTGGCGCTTACCATCAGTGTTGATGTTGTTGGCCTAATAAAATATGTCCTAGAACGCACATGTTTTCTTTCTATTTTCAACTCCTTTTATTTGCTGGATGCAATCGTCAGTGTGCTAGAGCCTGAGAAAACTGGATGCATTTTCCTACAAATCTCAATGGCGTTTAGACGAGACATATATACTCAAACTTTATAATTGAGCATTTTGGGCACGTTGTGTAGAATCCATACATTGAAAATTATATTTTACTGACATTTTCAGATAATATATCTTAGTAAAATGTTTATAAATGAAGAGTTATTAAAAAAAAATGTTATGCGCCTAAGCAAAGTGGCTGTTTGGCTGTTGTTTTGTCTGATGTCAAAGGTCATATGAAGCAGTGTTTACAGACAATCCACACCTCATGCGTTGTGCTCCATTGCTTATTTTGGGCGTTAAAAAAATCTTTTTTCTCATAACCATAAGACTGAGTCTCAAACGTTATTATGCTATCCCATTTTCATGGTTTAATCGTTTGATATCCCTTTTAAGGATCTTTTGACGCAATATTATACCAACGTTGTAAATGGGTAGTTTATATTATAAAATTGCAAGAAACCCACAATAGGCTTGTTGACTCGATAACTGCCCAATGGATCCGTATGAGATTTGGCACACAACATTGTTGCATATGGATCTGTGTTTCTATGAACATAAACCGAAAAAAAAAAGCTTATTACCTTTGACGTTAATTTAGAAATGCCACAATAATTGAATAATAAACTCGCGAGACTGCTTGATCCGAGTTGTACGTTCGATAGCCAGACGGGTTTAAAGGCACGGTTTCTTTGAGTAACATTCAATTTAATCAAAAAGTTTAATATCAACTTATAGAGATGAGCACACTTGAAGTCGTAGAGTATTCTCCATGATTATAAAAATTGCAAGAAAACCCACAAAAGGCTTATGGGCCCGAAAACTGCTGAATGGATCCATCTGAAATTTGGCACACAATATTGTTGCTTATTATGTATCTGTGTTTCTATGTACATAAACCCGAAAAAAAAGCTTATTATCTTTGACGTTACTCTACAAATATCGAAATAATTAAATTATAAACTCGCAAGGCTACTTGATCCTAAGTGTGCGTAGGATAGTATAACGGGTTCAAAAACGTTTTATTTGCATAACATTCAGTTTAATCAACTAAAATATCAACATCGAGGCTAGCACGCTTTGCCATACAATTTAAGACGCAGTACTATATTGAAAAATATTCTCCCACGTAGGCAGTGGGTTCTCTTCTAGTGTTATATAAAAATTCATAATTAATGGCGACTCAGAAAGGTTCAGTTTGAAAACTTGGGGTAGGTAAAGCAATATGCAAATGGGTAGGCAAGTTTGAGGTCAAAATATCGACATCTATCGACATTATATTCTATATCATTTTATACCGACTTCCTTTATTTATTTATTTATTTTTTATTTTTTATTTCTTTAGTTTTTGGAAAGAAAAATAAATTCTCTTACAGGTCATAACTTTCCATGTGACGAAAAAGTTATTTATTACAATATGTTTTTTTTTTTTTCTGGTGGATGATTTGAAGAAAAACTAAAATTTACTCAAAACTCCCTGAAAAAAAAAAACTTGAGGGAAACGATTGAAACACCAAATCTATCATTATGTCACCAAACATGATACAGAAGACGCGTCAATCCTTCCACAACACATGGATTCTACAAAATCGTTACATTATAGAAACATTAAAATGATCTATGCTCAAAAGCAAAGCAAAGAAAAATATCTTCAGGTGCCTCCCTCTCTTGTTTGTTGTTGTTGTAGTTTATATGCTTCTGATTTGAAAACTATCGTAATTATCTCAAAACTTGTTGACCAGTTTTGTTTTTTGTTCTTTTTTTCTAAAAGTTGTAGAAAGACAAGCTAATTCAATCCTCAAAAATGTCTAGTGTAAAACAACAAGGGATCACGCTGTTTGTGGTTGACCCCTGTAAGACATTTCCTCCCAGGTAGAAGTACTCGTAGTCACACAGGAACCTACCAAACATAAGACAACATCTCTGTTGCAATCATGAATCTGAAAATAATAATTTTCTTTGATGTTTGTCTCAAGGCCTTGAGGGAGATCTATGCACAGACACTGTGCTGTTGTCTACGTAACAAAACTGCCGTGTAAGAGACTAGTAAGATCCGTGTTCTCAGCAACCTCTACACCAGGTAAAACAAGAACAGGATAAAAGGCAAGGAGTCCCTTCGGAGTTTGCTGAGGAAATATTGAGGTCGTGTCAAGTTATGGAAAGAAAACATCTACATGGACAGACTGGCGTGCAACAACAATCTATCTGACATTTAATTTCCTGGTCCGATTGCACTGCCGCCGTGGTATAAAATACGAGGCATTTCCGACAGCAGTTGACAGACTTGGCTTTTAGTGTTGTGTATTTGCACTGTGTTTGTCTTGTAGCGTCGAATTTAAATATTCTTACAAAAACTTTTGAGATTGATGTGATTTCAAGACAGGTAGATAGATCTTTTCAAGACAAGCCCCATGGATATGAAAAAATAAATAAATAAAAGCCTAGGCATTTCCGACAGAGATTGACGGAGTTGGGTTTCCCTGTTATTTATTAATTTGCCTTGATTTGTGACACAATATCTGTCTCGAATGGCCTACAAAAAGGTCTAGAGAAAAACACCAATTTTATCAAATTTTGCTCAGGGGTGGACAAGCGGCTCCACCCGTTAGTTTGTAGGAATGTTTCAGATTGACTTATTTAAAATAAGAACATGGCAAATCCAATGCAGCCCAAGTTCCACCCCGATGTGAATAGCAATAATGAATGTTAGAAAGGCATAGAAAATCCAGAAAGAACTGGGATCTCCACAGACTTTCCCACTGAAAATCTCCCTTTCTTTTTAATGTCCTTAGAAAAAAAAAAGATAGTTATTAGTCTGTTATAAAGCATACCTTCCTTCACGCAAACCAAGGTAAGATCGTAGCTGTAACGTGAAAAAAGGAGGCAGGTTTGCAAAGACAGAAGACTAATGTAGAGATAAGAGAGAGAACAAAAACTTGCAGAAATAGACAGAGGACACACATACGCACACACATACACACTCAGGCACACCTGCAAGCACACACGCACACACACACATACACAGTGGCTTTCAGTCCTGTCCTCTGTTTCACGTGTGGTTTATTTATTTGTGAATTTTGTGTTAATTTGATTTTTCATGCTCTTTTTTTTCCCCCGTGATTTTGGCACAAATACTTTTAGTTTTCTATAAAGGTCACACGAGCACTAGAGATCAAGACAGATCGACAATACTCCTTTACATAATACAATGAGTTATGTTATTTTTTGACCACGGTTGTGGACAGCTGAGATAACCACCACTACAGGAGGTTGAAAATCTTATAAAAACCATAACCATCTATTTTTATTATAGACCTATTCACACATACCTTCAATGACCACTCTCCGACACTCAAACCTACGTAGGCCTAATCTTAGAAAATTACTTTGGAAAAAGCCTCACTAGGAGAGTATCCTAGGGTAGGGACTCTCTCCATCTAAATCTGGCTTTGGTTATGGCCTAAATTGCTACAATGACAGTTGTTAAACATCAGTCCCAGGGGCAGAGTAGACAATTTGCAACTTCTACAGTTTCTGTTGGCCTTTGTAAGGTTAACATGAAAGAAAATATGACTAATTTTTTTTTTATATATTGAAGTGGCTTGTATGTTTGTTTGTGTTGGGGTTTAACGGCACATGAGCACGATCAGGGTATATTGTGCCTGACACAGTGAGACGTTTACACATCAAAAAGAAGAGAGGAAGGAAAGCGGGACAAAAAACAGGACCAAGGTGAGAGAGAGAGAAAGAAAGAGAGAGAGAGAGAGAGAGAGAGAGAGAGAAGAGGTGTCACCCCCGGAACGTCGAGGATACTATTCCATCGGAGACATCCACCGAAGCGGGCTTTCACCGCCTGCAGGTGGGAGCAGAGAGCTTACATATAAACCCAGACACCCCATTGAGGACAATAAAGTGGCGTAGTAGGTTGTCTTCTTATTGTGTGGAAAGTAATGTTTGACTCGCAGGGGAAGCAACTGAACGCGACAGCTGTCCACAAATAGTTGAACAGAGATTTAAACAGCGATGGACATTGGAAACGGTATTTTATCATAGTAAGTAATAGGAGATCATTGTGCTCAATCCTATTACTTCCCTTTACCAGACAAAAGAGGGATTGAAACTAGCATTGCAAAGAGAGAGAGAGAGAAAAAAAAGACTTTTGTACCCTCTGTTTGAAACATACACAGTGAAAAATTCCACGAAAATTATGATGTCAAAAGATTGTTTTTTTTTTTTTTAAATAATTTTATCAAAATCAAAGTTTTGGGCGATCAGTCTTTCGAATGGCAAGCAATAATAGGATTTTTGTTCTCTATACACTGTTTGCTCAACAAGTTTTTTTTTTGGTCTGGTAAAGGGAAGTCTGGTAAAAATGATCTCCAAATGAACACAAGTTCCTCTTTTGGAAAGGGCAGATAATCTGCGAAACGATCTACCATTAATGCCTCACTTCCATCTCTCTCTCTCTCTCTGTCTGTCTCTCTCTCTTTCTCTCTCTCTCTCTCTCTCTGACGTGTGCAAGGAGATTATCTTTCTAGGTCAAATCTACTATCTACAATAGGTAAATTCTCCTCCCCTTCACACACCGTTCCCCCACCCCCCCTTCCGCATTCCGACCTCACTGTCCAGGACTGCGGTCATCTAGACAAGAGCATAAAAAGTCTGTCCTCTGACAAGAAGTGGTCCGGCATACCAGTGACATGTATAATGCTGTCTACATTATGGGCTTATCCATTCATCTGTCATCTGTTGAATCTAGACAAGACCACCGGACCTCGGCAAGATCCTTCTGGCCGACCTTTTTGTTATAGTAAAGGATGTTTATCTGACTATCTTCATTTTCTTCCCCATTAACCCTTTCTATACCTTTCAGTTTTTTTTTCTTTTCTTCTCTGTCCGTGTGGATTCCTTTCTATCTGCCTGTTTATCCATCTACCTAGTAAGTGGATACAAATCAAACGGTGAATCCATTATTTCATCTATCCATCCACTTATCCATCCATCCATGTTTCTATCGAAACGTTCTAGATATCCATCACGTACAATCGTCCAATTTATATCATTATAAGTACATCCTTTGATGCACCTCTTTATTTTGTAGAAATGATTTACCGTCCTGCTAGACACAATTTTCAGCCTCTGTGGCAGTGTCAACCCTCTTTACTTGCAACAACTGTTCGCGAGACTGCCACTCTAGGGTGAGGCTCCTCAGCCACTCTAGAAGGTGCTATCCCCAAACCTAGCGCTACGCCATCGTCTCTCGAGACGTACGGATGCCGACGTCGACGACGAGACACAATTTTATATAGCCTTGATCATGTTGATGCGACATTCAGTCTCAACCCAACAACGCCAGCAGCAATCGCCATGAGGCCAATCTTGTGACAGACTGATTGATTGACCTATTAGTGGAAGAAAAAGGCTCACAGGTGACAAAACCAACAACAAAGATCTCGCAGCCAGTCGAAATGAGACGTAAGTCGCTGGGCTAGAACCGAGAAATTGGGCTGTGAATGTGATGAGGGAGATCAGATGTTGATTTTTTTTTTTTTTTTAATTGCAGAAATCGAAAATCCATAGCGTCGGTCTTACCCCTCGATTTACAAATATTTCCTCATGAAGATCGGGTTTTACTGGGAGAAAAGTGTGTAGATTTATGCTTTTGACCGTTGATTTAAACTCGATTTTCTCGGAGTTTCGGTCATTGCTGGGGGGAGGGTGTCCCAGCTTGTCTTATGAAACTGAAATATCTCTGGTTAGAATAAAGCCAGCTCAGAATTTTTTTCCACCACCTGAAAGGGTATGAAATAAGCTTTTATGGTGATACCAGAAACTCCATATGATGAGAAATCGACATACGTCTCATTTGGACTGATTGCGAGACAATAGCATTCAGACTTTATGGGACAACTTTGGACTTTGGACCAGAATCAGTACGGAGATAACAGAACACCCTCCTCTTTTCTTCTTCAGTTAAATGGGCAATACAATGCTGGAATCGCCGAAAACAAAGCCGAATAATTATTTGATACGCTTCAGTGATACAATAGGCCGGTCATCGGCTCGAATTCGCAGCCACTCTATCGGACAGCCGATGTATTGGTTAATGGTGATGATGAAAGAATTTATTGAATCGTGATAAGCGATCTATTGCCCAATTTTTTTTTTTTTTTTGGAGATACCGTGAAGAGCTATTCCAAGGGCGTGAAAGCTAAATGCATTTGGGTATTTTATAACGAGAAAAATAATTTATCGTAGAGCACTCATGGAAGTCAGAGAAAATTAACTCTATCTGAGCACAATACGGCAATTTTGTTTCTAAAATCTGCCGTGGTTCTCGGTCTCATAGGGTTATCTATCATGATGATGGTGAATCATAACATCAGTAACAACAACAACAACATCAACAGCAACAACAACAGCAACAACAGCAACAATAACAAGAGTCCCAAAACTGAGTCAATCAGAGGAAGAGAAACAACAGACAGCGTAGTTATGAAGTCATTCTCCCTTGAGGGGGGGGGGGGGGGGGGGGGGGGGGGGGGGGGGGGGGGGGGGGGGGGGGAGGGGGGGGGGGGGGGGGGGGGGG
>JBCAUA010646055.1:0-26997 GCA_038406235.1 Peronia verruculata
TGAGGTTAGGGTGTTGTTTTTTAGAGGTCTTTTTCTCTTGGTCTTTCTTTCTTTCTTTTTTTTTTTTTTTTTTTGTATTTGTTCCTCTCTCTCTTTCTCTCTCTCTCTCTCTCTGGTGCCACAGAATCTGTCATCTCCAACCATTCAAGCTCAACTTTGTATTAGTCTAGCATGTACTCATCTAATATAACAAATGTGACCTGTGTGGCTGTCCACTCATGTCATGTGACTTGTGCCTGAATACCTTGTCCTACCTCAGGCCCCGAGTCAGTACAACTGAAGTGATCAAGCTGACATATTCCTCACTCACCCTGTATCAGCTGACACTTAGAGCTCTAACCCACCTTAGCTTACTCACCTCTCTCTCTCTCTCTGCTTTCTGCTCAACTCACTAGCACTTTAGTGTCACACCACTACACAAGCTGTGTGTCCGTATGTTGCACAAGGCTGTGTGTCCGTATGTTGCACAAGCTGTGTGTCCGTATGTGCCAGCACCAGGTAGTGTCTAACACATCACAGATAGCCCATTGTTGTATGCACTGAGTTCTGCCAGATTATCTGTGGCTCTGCTCAGATATTACCTAAACGGCATGTGCTACTAAAAAAAAAATTCTTTATTTCTTTAGAAAAGATTGTTCATGCACCCATACTTGTTCACTGAGGTGCCGGGACATGGCAAAGAAGAAAAAAAAGAAAACAATTTTCATCATTGTTTTATAGTAATGGTGGCCATTTTTAATTTTATGACACATTTTTCATTTGCCTTTTTACTTTTAAGTTTTTTTTGTCAGTTACTCTGACTTGGCCTGAAGCAACTTAGGACTCCAGAACATGTATATACCTTTGTGTAGAAGAATTTGAAATATATATTTATTTTTTAATTTAATTTTTCTTTTTCTAATAGCAAGAAAATAAAAGTGGGTGAAGTAACCACATATTTGTTCTGTACAAATGTTTGCTTTACCATAACAAAGCAGCCTCGTAAAGTTTAGCCTATTTGGGCACAAAATTAAAAAGTACACATACTATGGATTATTCTGCAGAAAAATAATTGAGAAAATCCATGATAAAATGTAGTTTTATTTCTCTGAGTGTGATCATCAAAATTAAGACAAACATATGAAAAGGAGGCTCTCCTCATTTGTTTTTTTATATGCTGAGACACAATCATGTCTCCTGTACAATGGATAAAGAATCAAAACTGAAGTTTTTCAAATTGATCCAAAAATTGAAAAATTTGACATTTATTTCCCAGCACCGTCAGAGCTCAGTGAGTGACAAGAATTTGGGTAACAGTGTAGATCTAGCAGTAATATGAGAGTGGCCGTTGATAACAAACGATCCAATCTCTGTGACAACTTACTAATTTTTCGTGTGGGCAACGAAGGTCTGATTGTATCGTCCGATAGTCTAGTGTCTGTATAGATCCTATAGCTCTCTGTGCTGGCTAGCCATCCAGCATACAACACATAGTCTGGAGCTCTTCTCATGTGTCAGCCTGCACAGAGTACAGCCCTTGCTCACTCACTCATTCACTCACTCATTCACAGACATACACCGACCAACCCATTTCAGTCATTCAATTACTCATCTGTTCCCTCGCACATACCGAACCACTTCACTCACTTATTCATTCAATTCACACACTGATAGTTTGCAGTGTGATACACACACACACACACACACACACTGATAGTTTGCAGTGTGATACACCCCCAGGCTCACACACACACACACACATACATACTCATAATACACACTGATAGTTTATACACACTGATAGTTTGCAGTGTGATACACCCCCAGGCTCACACACACACATACACACTGATAGTGTATACACACTGATAGTTTGCTGTGTGATCCCCAGGCTCATCAGTTGGGCAGTGCCCCAGGCTATCCCTATGGTGTAGGTCTGGGCGTGGGTCGGGGCGACATGACCGGTGTGGTGGGCGAGGAGAAATCAGTGGACAACAAGCAGCGGTTCCAACCTCTCACTCAGCCCATCAAGGTAAGGACTTGATTTTCATCTTCTTTGTTTTTTTTCTGCAAAAATGTGTTGTTTCTCTGTGGACTTCCTGGAGTTTTACCTGGTTTCTGGGTTTAGTCGTTTTTTGGTTTTTTTTCATTCTAGTGTCTCTCAGCACTGTCTAAAGTTGTGTCAGTTGTCACAGCCTGTAGCACAGCCTTGGCTTTTTTTGTCTCTGGCCCAGTCAGTCGGTCAGTCAGTCAGAGATAATCAATCAGTCAATCAGATAGTCAGTCAGTCTAGTCAGTCAGTCAATTAGATAGTCAGTCAGTCAGGCTCTTAATCAATCAGTCAGTCAGTCATTACTCAGTCAGTGAGTCAGTCAGTCAGTTGATTACTCTATCAGGTACTTAATCAGTCGGCCAGTCAGGCATCATTCAGTCAATCAGTCAGTCAGTCAGTTAATCAGTTAGTCACCAGAGAGTCAATCAGGCAGTCTGTTAGTCAGTCATATAGTTAATCATTCAATGATCAGTCAAATATCAGTCAGTCAGACAATCAATCTGTTAATCAGTCAGTCAATCAAAACTCACTCAGTCAGTCAATGTCTGAATCAGTCAGTCTGTTACTCAGTCAGTAAATCATTCAGTCAGTCAGGTGGACAGCATAGCTAAAGGCAGACAAATCTCTTGGACCAGTTCCTGCCACCACTCAGACAAAGTTCACAGAGGAGGAGAAGAAGAAGAAATACATGTATGTGTGGTGTGGCCCAGGAAAACTCTTCACTTGGATCAAAGTTCACTTTTTATCTTTATTTGCTCACATAATAGAAATATTTCTTGTGAACATTTTGCTTTTGATTTCATGTAAATATCTTGCTCAGTTCCAAGAGAGAAAAACAAAAAAAAAAGAAAACATTGACGGTTAAGATTAGCTTTAAACTGGTGATGTCTGACAACAGCACTTGTATAAGTGTGTCACATCAATACCAAATAACATTGAAATCTGTTCCATTCATCAACATCCCCATCAGAGTCAACTTTGTCCAGTCTGAGAATCATGCAATGTATGCTTCACGTCCAAAGGAGGCTGCGATTTTGGTAGATTAAAAATAGACTGCCAAAACCGTCATAACAAGTTAATTTTTCAGTGCTTTGGAATTGCACAAATGTTTGTTTAAGCTGGTAGAAAGTAACAAACATTGATACAGTTCCATTTTTTTTGTCTAAAAGGGTTATTTTTGTTGCCAAATTTGAGCATTTTACAGGGAAAATAGATTGGTCACAGTTTATTTCAGTGTTGGTAGTGATTTAGCAATGAACATTTTTCTGCCAAGATGCAGGGGAGGTTCTAGCCTACATTGATTGTATCATAGTAGTATGTTCAATGTGGCATTGCGGAACTCCCAAATTTCGCTTGCCGCAGCAATCAAGTGGCTACGTTGCTACGTTTGTCGAAGAAAATATATACACATTGTAAATAAAATGTTCTAGTTTACAGAAGCGCAAGTGCGAAAACCTGAATCTTGACCAGATAGTCGAATTTTGACACATGTCTGTATCTTGTAATTACCTTACAGTGCGCACCACTTATATTGACATGGCTTATAAAGACATTTCTTTTAGATGGACATGATTTACTTAGTCCCGATGTTTTTCCTCTTTATTGTTAGTAAACAGATTCCTCTATATCGACATCCTCTCCTTTTGACTTCTCTTATATTGACATGTCAGTCAAACTCGCTATGCCATGCAGGCCTTATTTTCGTGCACAAGAAATCTCCTCGTCCCTTCTCGCTCGCTAGAATTTAGAAGTAAGAGACGAGCCGCATGTCTTTGTCTGTCACCCTGGGTGGTCAGGGAAGGAGAGGAATGGTGAGCACAGTTGACCTACAAACCCATATTATTGTGACCCAGCCCTGGTGGCGCCGCTCGAAGGGAAACAAAGACCTTGTGTCTAATTAGGACTACCATACTGTCAGCAGGGGGACAGGCTCATTTTGTGTGTGTGTGTGTTTGTGTTGATCAACATGTGACGTGTTTATGCATCGATCCACTTGCTGTCTAGATCTAGATCTTGTCTGACTTGTGCAGTGAACTGGTCTTGTGTTTCATATGATCGTTAGGAATCATTTACACTTGTATCAGTAGTAGAACTAACCTCTGCTGTTTACATTCTTGCACACAAGATCTACGGACGCTCCTTTTTCTGGGCCAAATAAAGGACGGGTGGTGATTTTAGCGATTTTTTTTTTTCTGATCAAGGGCAATAACTATCAATATTTTGGCAGGGCCATGGTTGTTTCCCCTTACCAAGTCAAAATACAGCACTGTTACTTGCTATTATTGTAGTACCAGTAAGCCACCTCTGCAATGAAAGAAGACCATCTTAAACAGGTTTCTCTTTTATCGACTTTCGACGTAAAATGTCTGGAGCCGTAAATGTTGATATATCAGGTACTCACTGTATGTGTCTACAAGAGGCCAGAGCAAACTTGGAGAGCTAACAACGAAGAGGCGGATGGGCGGGGCTTGTGCCTGTCCTTCGCTCTTCCCCCTTTGCCGCGGTCTGACATGCCAAGTGAACACTAACAATAAAGCCGAGATAACTTTCTTTTGAAGGTTGAAAGGCCAAACGTAAAACAGTTTTCATTTTGTCAAAATGAAGAATATAACACTTTGAAGATCAATGTTATTGGTTTATTTTTCTTTCTTCTTTTCTCTGTCTGACATTTCAGGCATCGCATGAAGGGCAGAGCCGTCTTATGGGTGCCAGGCTGTGATCATGCTGGTATCGCCACACAGGTTGTTGTGGAGAAGAAAATCTGGCGAGAACAGAAGAAGACCAGACATGACCTTGGACGAGAAGCGTTTGTTGAGGAAGTTTGGAAGTGGAAGAATGAGTAAGTTCTACACGGACAAGTTTGAAATTTTTTTTTTAATGACATACACAAATGTGTTGTTAAATTCTTTGGTTTGGTCTTGGCTGTGATTTATAGGAAATAAGATTTCATTGACCCAGTCATACAAATAAATACTCAAGTATTTTCTAAAGCAAATGAAAGGTGATGGGATTTGAACCTGATGAGCTAATAGATTGCCCATTTTCAGAAAATTTATGTCATGGAACGTAATTCTTTATTTATTGATTGATTTATTTGTTTTTACACATTAGGAAAGGACATCGTATCTATGATCAGCTGAGGAAACTTGGAGGCTCTCAAGACTGGGACCGTGTCTTCTTTTCCATGGATGATGTAAGTACCACAGACTGCTTTGACTGCTGACCCATCTGATGTGGCAACATAATACACAACAAAGCTTTCTCGTTATTTTCTATCTTTAATTTTCATTACATCTAAATGGATCTTCAAAAAAAACAAAAAACGTTAAATTGGTGAATGGTCCTGAATAGAATTTTTCTCTTATTACCCGAAATAATGTAGATTTAAATTATTATTTATGCATGGATTTAACATTTTCTGACCATGTTTGCTCTCCATTTGCAATTGTAAAGTTTCTAAGAGCATGACATAGTTACTTTTTGGTAAATTGATTTTACTTAACGTGGACTGTTAATTCTATTCATTTGTGTTTTTACATTTTTTTTTTTTTCTGAGAAAAAAAAAAGCCCCTCATGTTTTTTAATTCTATGCATCCAGTTTCATGCGTATGAGCTTACGGGAGTGGTGGTTTATTCAGAAAGCACAGATTGAGTGGCAGTAGGCAGATCTTAGTCGACATACATGCAAGAGACTCCACTGATAGTTTATCGTATTGTAGTCATAAACTGCACAACATCTTTCCAAACTCCATTGAATTTTGTCCACAGGACTTGTGCCGAGCTGTCATTGAGGCATTTTGCCAAATGCACGAGAAAGGTCTCATCTACAGAAGTGTTCGACTGGTGAATTGGTCTTGTGCTCTGCGATCAGCCATCTCCGACATTGAGGTGAGCATCACACATTGATTTTGATGTTAATAATGCAGACAGGCTTACCACAAACTAGTATACTTTTGTATACTTGATAGTTCACAATGATCTGATGAACTGTTTCAAAATTCATCACTTGTTCCAATTCTTGTTCTGTTTTCTAGTATTCTTTGAATTGCTGTTAAAATTGCTCTATATGGCGAACACAAATAGTGAGAGTGGCTAGATAGAACTGAAGTTGAGAAAATGAAGAATACAGCATATTTACTATGGAATCAAGTCTTTTTTTCCTGATTTTTTTTTTTTTTTGGTAACAATTGCGTTATGACATGCTGGTACAATTGCTGTGGTGTGTGATTTTAGAATTTTGTGTTACGTATTGCAAAGGATAGATCTTTTTCTTGCTCTCCTGAACAGTTTGTGATCGTCTATGTCTGTTATTAAAAAAAAAAAAAAAAAGAATGAAAGAAAAGAAATAGAATTAACTGCAAGACAGGTTCACCACTTCTGTGCAAACATTCATCTGAAAAAGTTGGTTATTGTGCGTTTTTCTCTCCCATCAGGTGGACAAGAAAGAGATTGAAGGCAGAACTATGCTGTCTGTCCCAGGCTATGAGCACAAAGTGGAGTTTGGCGTTCTCGTCTCGTTTGCCTACAAAGTTTGTGATTCAGGTTGGTACATATCATGTAGCCAGCCTGCCATCCAGATTGCACATTTTCATTTGTTCAAAAGAATTTATAACAACGAAGAAAAAAAAAACCACATGTAATGTACTGAGATATCCATTCATTGGAATGACAAGAAGATTGATGAACACTCTGGCCTTTCACATCTGTGTTTTTAAATTGTAATGAAGTGAGTCTTCTAATTAGAATAGAATTATTATTATCATAACTTCTGACATTGATACCATAGCTGTGCTACAATCCTGGCAGATTTATGCCAGAATGCAGATGTCTTATAGCATATTCATATCAGATAATGTCATCAGAAAAGATATATGCCAATAGAATCATAATTGCATAACTTTTCAAATGATTGCATTGTAATAGTTTTTCTTTGGTTTCTCAAAAGTGCTGAAAATGACCTATGCCATTATTGTAGAGCATGGGCAGAGCATATATGGACCCCCCCCCCCCGACCTAAGAACAACATTATTATTCTATAACAATCAATTTTTTCCTCAGATGATGAAATTGTGGTTGCTACCACTCGTATTGAGACAATGCTGGGTGATACAGGTGTGGCCGTCCACCCCAATGATGACAGATACAAGCATGTCCATGGCAAGTTTGTCCAGCATCCATTCTTCCCTGACCGCAAGATGCCCATTGTCCTGGACGAGTTTGTAGACATGAGTTTTGGTACAGGTAAGTTGGGAGCATGTAGCCAAGACAATTCTAAGTGATGCGACCGGATGAAAAAAAATATGAAAAAAAGTGTTTCTCATAGATTTCTTGAGAAATTTTGATTTGTAGGGTCACAAGAGTTAATACTCAGTGTGAATATCTGGATATAAGATTATTGTGCCTAAATAATTCTTTTCACCAAAGCGAAGCCCACTCATTCCCCTTTCCTTTACGACTCTTTACATCAAATATTTAGCATCCGACTTCATGGTTACGTCTCAGCACAAATCAATGTAATGATGGATCATGTTTTAAAGACATCAGGAATAGTTATGGCCAAGAAGAGAATGTTCTACTAACAATTTCTGGAAAGATTATAGCAGTTTTGTCCATTTGAAAATGAAATATTGAAATGTCGATCAGTGTACGTCATGTTATTTATATGTGAATCATTGGCACAAAGAAAGGATGATGACAGAAGAATTGAAACCACTGAGATGTGGTATTTAGGAGGCTGCTTAGGGATCAGTTGGGCAAATGAAAGCACACTGAAAGAATTGGTAACTACAAGAGATCTTCTATAAACAATAAATAGAAAAAAGATGTAAGATTTCTTGGCCATGTCTATGAAACAGGAAGCAGATCATTGAGGACAGTTTTTCAAGGAAAGATTGAGGCAAAAAAGAAAAAGAGGCAGATCACCGGTTCCTGCATCCAGAGGAATGAGAATTTATGAAGTCAACAGGGTTAGTGAAGATCGGCACAATTTGAGAAGAACCACCCAGTCAGTGTTATTACTTGCGAGGGCCAACGCCATACTTGGTGACGCAACAAAAGACAAATGTCTCAGCACAAGAAATAATATGTTCACAAGAGTGGCAGAGAGTGAAAGATGCAGTGGCTGCACTTGTATTCAGACTTTGCACAATCATAGTCATCCTTGTCTCTATTTCTTTGTGTTCTAGGTGCTGTCAAGATAACTCCAGCTCATGATCACAACGATTATGAAGTTGGCAAGCGGCATAATCTCCCTTTCATAACCATCATTGACAATTGTGGAATGATCACAGATGACTGTGGACAGTTTGCAGTGAGTTTTTGGTTTCTTTCCTAAAGTTTAAAAAAATGTTTTTCAGAAGAAGAAAAAAAATTATCAAACTTTAGATCCATGTTCTTCCTGATTATATATCATATAATTTGACAAAACTATGATTTGCAGTCTCTTTTGTGAGCTAGAGACTTAAGTTACCCTAATTAGTTCATTATTTCTTAGTGTCTGAATAACTGGCTGCTGAGTATATCTAATGTTTCATTACTATCTTGTTGATCAGTCATAATGAGAAAATATGATGATTTAATTGTCTCATTTTCAGGGCATGAAGAGATTTGATGCCAGAAAGGCTGTGTTGAAGGCCCTGCAAGATTTAGGCTTGTACCGTGGTACCAAAGACAATCCTATGGTTGTTCCCACATGCAGGTATGGAGAATCTGGACATTATTGACCTTTTGAGAGCTCATGAGAATTTGCAAATCTATGTCATGGGTTTGTAAGTCACAGGTTTGCAAATTTTGTTTGAATATGGACTTTAAATAAAACTGAGTTTTCAAATGAGATGGCAGGCTGATAGCCTCATGGCCAGAGAAATTTGAAGATTTAAGGCCAGATTATTTTATTTTGTGACCACCTATCCAAGATACAATCATGACTTTACACACACAGCCACCAAGCCATGATGATTGCCTTGTGTACTGATCAGGTTTACCCGTCTTAGAATCAGTGATAGCACAGAAACTCCAGGAACGGCAGCGAAGATGAAGAAATGGAAAGTCATAGATATTTTCATCAAGCTTTTGAAGAGGGTTTTATTGGTTTTGTGCTGCTTTATTTGATTTACACAAAGATCTTGGAATTGTTAAGTAGCTCTTGGAAAAGTGTATCTCTAAAAGTGTATCTCTAAACATCTCTAAATGGTCGTAGTAAATTGTTTTAATCATAAATGTCCTGAAATTTCATGTTTAAATATTGCATTGTTCTGAGATAGATCTTTGTGAAGGATTTCCTCAATACATTCTGTTTATTTATTCATCCCAAAGTTTTATCAGTGTTATTATATTTCTCAGTGCTGAAAATTCTGCCAAGAAAACAAGAATTGCTGCATGCAACACCAGCTCAATGCAGTATCTTCTCATCCATTTTCATCCTCGACAGAGCTGACAGACATTGTCTAAATTTAGTGCAGGCTACAGAAATTTGAATGTTGGAAGATTATTTTGGTACTATCTTATCTGTCAGATATCTATACTTGAGATTTGAGTTAAATTGAACCAGTTCATAACTGTAAATATTGTGGATCCTCACTTTCTCTGTTGTCCTCATCCAGTCGCTCCAAAGATGTGATTGAGCCCTTGCTGAAGCCCCAGTGGTACGTCGACATGAAAGAGATGTCTGAAAGAGCTGTGAAGTCACTGAGAGAGGGAGACTTGAACATCTTACCTGAAATGTTCCACAAGACTTGGTACTCTTGGCTTGAAAACTCCAGGTAGGTTCTTCTCACTGTCAAGTACAATGTGCTAGAGGTGCTAATCACTTGATCATTATATTTGTTCGTGGTAGTAATCTCTTCTTCTGTATTTAAAAAAAAAAAAAAATCTTCCAGCAAGAGCTGTATAAATAAATGCATTGATTGCCTGGTCTTTTTGCTTGTTATTTATAGTAGTCTGTTTTTTTCTTTATTAGTAAAACCACATATCATCAATTCTCTCTGTGAGGCTGTTTAAATACCTACATTTGTATATTTTTTCTGGTCTCATAGCTATAAGGGCCTTTCTGTAGATGTAGGAGATTAGAAACGTTGTGACAGGTCCATATCCCCATCTATTTGAAAAAGAATAACTGACTCAGCCCAGTGAGCTTCCAGAGAGGGCACAGTTCTTTAAACATTTGGGGCAATAGTATTATCACTTTATCTTTGAGAGACTGACTTGTTTTTTTTTTTTTTTTCACATTTTAGTCACAGTGAAAAATGTTTCTATCATCTACCCTGCAGTGAAGCATACATGAAAAAGTGATGGCAAAATTTTGTGGGATATTTAATAATCTCTATGAGGTTTATTTTGTGTCTGGCAGGGATTGGTGCATATCTCGACAGTTGTGGTGGGGACACAGAGTACCTGCTTACTTTGTCACCATTGAGGGGCAAGAGAAAGGACAGGTAAGGGGTGCAAGCATTTTCTTCTATCTGCTTCTTTCATGATTAGTTCTGAATTGTCAACTCTCTAGATGTGATCAGCACAAATTAAATATGAAATGCAGTTTTTGGTAAGATATATTCTGCAGAGTTTTTCGTAAACAGGTTTTGTTTCTTCCTTAACTCCTTCACTGCTATGTATATTTCCTCCTCAAGTGCTATGAAAATTTCATAGAATGAACAGAATCACCAGTGAACTTTAACACAATTTCATTTCTGTTGAGATTAAAAACGCCTTCACTGCTCTGTCAACGTACACCGTGCATCAGAATATGACTGAGATCACTTGCACAGTTGACATATAGCGGCCATCACTGTGAAACCATATTTATGGCCCCACTCACAGTCAGATGTATGTGGTACATGAAAAATTGCAGTGAAGGAGTTAAGTGTGGTGAACAGATCCAAATTTGTTATAGATAAGGTGGAGAAGAGGTCAGAAAGTGAGAAAGATCCAAATTTATGGTGTTATCCTATATTGTCTATGTTCTATAGAATTTAGAGTAAACAATTACAAAGCCTAGCACTTTCATTGAGTTCAGTAATTTTAATGGCAAATCTTCAGTGGGCTGACAACTTAATAGGCACAACAGGTGTAGTTGTAATGAAATTGCAGTATGTGTTGTCATGCTTTTTCTGATTTTGTTTACGATAAATTCCCAGGCTGCTAATGAAAAGTATGGGTGCCAGAAAAATCTCAGCTATTTTTTTTGTTTGTAATTAGGCATTGCTTCTGTTAGTCATTGTTGTTGTTCTGTGTGTTGCTGTTGTTGTTATTGCTGTTGTTGTTGTTCTTATTGATCTAGTGGTCCCCAGACCCTTGTCCTTCAATCCAGCACAATTTTGTGGAAAGCGCAAGTATGATTTTAGCTCTTGTGATTTTCCATATAATGTGTTATCTATGGTGGGTCTTGGTTGGGAGTAAAATAGCTACTTTCTTCGGAAATCAGAATCCATAAATCTGATTTATTTTCAGACTACAGATGAAAAATTCTGGGTGAGTGGCAGAACAGAGCAAGAGGCCCTGGATAAGGCAGCCAAGAAATTTGCTGTGGATCCCAGCAAAATTACACTAGAGCAAGGTATGACTTCCTATTTTACTGAAGTTTGCGATTTAAATATTTTTATCATTTTGTGGATACCTGTGAAATTTCCCTTCAATTTTAACATGTCAATACATTTGTGACAGAAGTAGCCTCTGTGAAACTGTTGGGTGTGTTCTTGTTTTTTTTGTTTTAAGATATTATTAAATATTATTATTATTAAATATTAAGATCAAGTTGCACATGCTTGCCATACACTTTTAAGTTGCAGGGCTATATTTTTAAAAAATCCCCCACCGAGGCCATGGGTTCTCCTCTTGTTTTTGGAGAGGAATTCAAGTGTTAAGTATAACTAGCAAGTCTTCTAACTTTATCCAGATCTGCCTCTTGCTTTTTCAAGAATTAATGTATGTCTCGTGGTCAGTCAGAATGAATTGTACATTGCTAGACTTAGACAGTGGAATCAGAAGTTGAATGCAGTGAAGGCAGTCTGATATCAGTGTTTCAATAATGAAGAAGCTGGAAAAGCATTCATCTCTGAATCAGATAATATTGCTTATGGGCATATTGCAAGTGTATCAGGATTTTGTAAGGTTAGATTTTGTGCGATAAACTATTCATTTTTGCCAATTTTTCTCCTGGTTTTAACTTGTGATGAAGGGTCGTCTCATTTGTAAAACCTCTGAGTACAGTCAGTTGATGATTTCAAGTTTTATGTGTGTGTAACAATTCAAGCTGAGTGAAAATTGATACTTGACTCATTTTGATGAGCTGCAAAATATATTTCCTTGTGCCCCATCATCCCAGAAGAGGGGCTTGGTTTTCTGACAGGGCAAAAGGAAAACATACAAAATGGAAATAGGATATTATGATGTATTAAGGAAACTTTGAGTAACTTGTGTCATTTACTGAGATGTCCTCATGTTGATGTTATTTTGTTCCCAGATGACGATGTCCTGGACACATGGTTTTCTGCAGGCTTGTTCCCCATGTCAGCTATGGGCTGGCCAGACAATGTAAGCTTAACCCAAAATAATGCACAATTTTTTTTACAGTGATAATTTAGATGTCTGATCATAAACTTTGGCTCACATTATTGAAGAATTATTTCAATTTATCAATACTCGTGGTATGGTCAGTATTCATTATGTGCATGAAAAAAAAAAAGGAAAAAAAACCCAGCAGATTGTTCACAATGATCAACTGATTTAAAATTGAAGACATCAATAGTTTGCAGGCAAAATCTGCAGTTCATGATATCGAAACTACAGAATTCATCAGAACACATTATCAGATTGAGGCAATGTCCCTCGAATCTGCTTTGTTCTGGTCTGTAATTTTTTGTCCCCATGTAACTGCGAATGTTTCCAACATACTTGTCATGCTTATTAACTTTGAATATAATTTTTTAAACAACTAGAGTTGTCTGATCTTATTTTATTTTATCTGAAATTAGATTATGAGCAAACCTCTAGTTTTCTTGGCTTATTCTTTCTTGCCATCATTAATTTTAAGATTATGTTTTGCCACTTCTTAGAGTTTGTTTGTTGAGCAAGAGAACCAATAATCCAGCTAGGCACATGCAACCCAGATAGTTGCCATTATGTCTTTTTTGCAATCTTTCACCAGACTGAGGACATGAAGCTCTTCTATCCTGGCACTCTGCTGGAAACTGGACACGATATCCTCTTCTTTTGGGTGGCCAGAATGGTGACCATGTGCCTGACACTGTCTGACCAGCTGCCCTTCAAAAATGTAAGCCAACATACAGCTTAACAGTGACCTAGACAGTGCAGTTCTCCAGCGTGTCTTGTCCATATTTCCACTCCTTTTGAAGATCTGTCTAGCATAGCTTCTTACTAGGATAGTAAATAACAATAGATAGCATTTATATAACTTTATTCCCTTACAGTACACGTTCTAAATGCTTTCCTAAATCTTTTTTACCCCAACAAACTTGACAGAGACACTCACCTGTGTTCTCAACTTCTCATAAAGCACACATGGATTAACAAAGGTTGAGTCACGACGACCCCCCCCCACACACACACACGCGCGCGCAATATTTCCCCAATTTGAATTATAAGTTTATATCAATTGAACAGGTCCCCATCAAACCTCTGAGCCTCGTGAGTGAAAGGCCCTTAAATAAACAATTATCCTTATTCTGATATTCAAAGTTTCTACATTTCCAGTTTCATGGATTCATGAAAATTAGCACATTGAGCTAACTAGCAAGAGCAAGAATGGAAATTAATTGAAATATATCAATGAAATTTACCCAATGAGGATATCAGTGATTAGAGGGATTTTAAAAAAATAAAACAAATAGTAGAAAAATAAGACAAATAGTATTGATTTCATAGAAGTTTTGCTTTTGAGAATTGTAATTCTTAGCATATTGTCATGTCTGTTACTCTTTTTATTTGGTCTCTCCTTTTTTACCACATAGAATTTTGTCATGAGGGCCATATTATATCATGATATTCACTGAAATAATTTATTTGAAAGCAAACCTCCCCTGTTTAACTATCTCTAGGTCTACCTTCATGCTCTGGTGCGAGATGCTCATGGTCGCAAGATGAGTAAATCTCTTGGTAACGTCATAGATCCACTGGATGTCATCCATGGGATTGAACTCAAGGTGAGAATGTCATTTCAGAAGTACAAAGTGTCAACTTTATGCTTTGCAGATAGTTTTCTGCCTAATGTGATTCCATGCTGATAGAAAAAAAAAGTCATCTTAGCTTACTGTTGGTTTCAGCTATGTTAATAAATTCAGTCCTTTTTAGACAACCATTTTTCAATTTTCACTTATACATCATCTTCATAATCGTCACCAATTATATGCTTTTATGTATATACATACATGATATTGCTACAGTAATTATGAGCCACATATGCACCATTTGTTGATGATAGTTCAAGAAGGGGTAATGTTGAAGTAGTCATCCTGCTGAGAAGTTTGAAGACACTGTCACTAATCAGTGCTAATTCTTCAGCAATAAATTACAGTAAACATTCTATTGCAGCAAATGCTATACAGACTGAAATGAAAGTCATGTCTCAAAATTTGTATTGAAATGAAAGTCATTTCTCAAAATTAGTATCTTTTTTTTTTTTTTTCACACTAAATGATGATGATTTCAGGATCTGCATCTTAAACTGTATGACTCCAACTTAGATGAGAAGGAAGTAAAGAAAGCCATCGAAGGCCAGGTAAGTAGTGAGAGAATTTGTCTGTCATTTAGTAGATTTTGATGCTGTTATATTTCTTTGCCCTTATGTGGATGGTGATGGATTGAACACTTCTTGACCGTAGTGCCAACATCTATTAATTGTCGTAACTTAGTGGCAGTTTTGTTTTATTTTTTAAAGGAGTCTTTCAAAATGTCAATTTAGATCTGATGAGTGAATGAGTGCACACACAAACATGCTTGCACCTTATGTGTTTGTTCCTATAGCAATCACCTACGAACAGCTTGACTAATTCATGAGGAAAGTACAGTACCTGAAAGACGGAAATTCACAATTGAAGTATAGTAAAATGGATATTCTCAAAAAAAACCAAAAAAAACACGCTGTTGTCATTTTTCATGAGAATATCCAATGTAGCATCCTTCAATAATAATGAAATAACAAATGAAAAGATAATTTCATCAGTTCTATTCATCATTCATGACTTTTGATCCAACATTTTCAGAAAGCAGATTTTCCCAATGGTATACCAGAGTGTGGGGTTGATGCTCTGCGTTTTGCTCTCGTTTCGTACACTTCACAGGGTAAGTTATATTGATTTTTTTTTTCAGGAGAAAGAAAAAATTAAAATTCACTTCCAAAGTCTGGAAACAAGTAAGGGGCTCAAATGCTAAATCATTGATTTTACTACTTTTGAGAAAAATGAACTTTTAAAACTGCAAAATTTCATTGGGAATTTTTTTTTTTTTTTTTCGTTTTGCTGGCTCTGTTAAGTTCCTTTGACAGAAGGGCTTAAGGGAAGCATTGTACAGAGAAGAAAACATTTTTTTTTTCCCTTCTTTAATTTGATATGTTAACCATAAGAGAATGTGATGAAATGTCTGCTGTAAGTATAATACATTTTCATAATACTAGAAAATGTTCAGTTTTTTTTTTTTTCTGATGGGTTTCCTTTTGAGAAGAAAAGACGAAATGAGTTTTTTTTTTTTTTCTTCTTTATGATGTTTGTTCAACAACCTGTGTGCCTGTCAGTGGGCATAGATTTGGCTAGTGTAAAACAATACCCGTTAAATAAACAATCTGTCTGTTTTTGAGGTAAAATAGTTACAGTTTGCCTAGTTTTACTGGGACCAGCTTGTTTGATTTCTTGGTATTTGATATTTTTGCATTGCCTGATTCCCCTACTCAGATAAGTGCAAACTTGCCATTGGGTGTTTTTTTGTTTTTTTTTCTCTGAATCCTTTAATTGATGCTTATGGTTTTAATCATTTTGTTGTTTAACATAGTTACCAATTTATGTAGATGAATCAGTGGTCTATTAATTTTGCTATTTGACAGTTTTATATCACCACTTTGTCAAAATACATGTAGAGGAGAAATTTAACTTTTCCTCAACTATTTGTCATTGACCGCAGCAGATGTTGTTTTTCTGTATCAGATTTGCATAATGAGCTTGAAACATTTTTGTTATTTGTGACTATCAACAGGCAGAGACATCAACCTGGATGTCCTCCGTGTCCAGGGCTATAGATTTTTCTGTAACAAGTTGTGGAACGCCACTAAGTTTGCTTTGTCCTCGCTGGGAGATAACTTCCATCCCTTCGCCACCCTGCAGGTAAGAGTTTCTCCCTGTTGATGCTTACCAAAGAGCGGTCAAATATGCTTTACATTTTCTTTCTGCTCACAGCTGAAATTATATAACTAATTTACTTTGAAGAATTGCTGAGACAGCTTCAACATTACAATGAGATAACCTCATATTTAGATTAAAACAGTTTGGTCCAGTACTTGCAATCGAGATAATCTCCACTAGGAGGTTGAAAGACATATATAGAACCTAAAGTACTTGCAAATATTTGTCATTAACTCTATTAGAGCTATTGTGATTCTTGTTGTTGTAGCTTCATGTCAGAAAGTGAAATATTTCTCTCCATGTCTTAGTCAAAGTGGTGTGTTGAATTATACTGTAAATCCCTTAATGAGGAGAGGCGTTAAAAAATAGCAGATCTTTGGAAGATGATAAAAGTTTGTTTTTCTACAGCTAACCATGAAGCTTTATGGTAAATATGACCTCAGTGTTCTTATATTAACTTTGATATACTGAAGATTTCTTAGTATGCCCTGCTGCGGGCAGCAAGACTAGCCTTTGTAGAGGAGCGGTGTCTACATCTGTTGGAGTAAAACAATGATTGTCTTCGTTAAATTAATACTATGCCCTGTGGGCAGACCGCAAGACTAGCTTTTGAAGAGAAACAATGTCTGCATCTGTTGCAGTAAAACAATGATTTTCTTCGTTAAATTAATACTATGCCCTGCGGCAGACAGCAAGACTATCTTTTGAACAACAGTAGGGTCTGCATCTGTTGCAGCAAAACAGTTGGTTAAAATAAGACTGTGCCCTGCGGCAGACAGCAAGACTAGCCTTTGAACAACAGTAGTGTCTGCATCTGTTGCAGCATAACAGTGATTGTCTTGGTTAAATTAAGACTTTGTTCCTTGATTTTGATATAATCATTATGTCTTTTTTTTTTCTGCAATTAATTGAAGACCACAGGGGAAAAGTGACAGTAGTCACTCATTCGAAAGACAACTTTGATACAAATACAAGTATCTGTTTCTCATACAGGAATCATGAATTTCAAATCTTAAAATTCATTTTACATAAAACTAGTCTTTTGTGACTACCGTCATTTTTCCCCTGTGGTCCTCACTTTGTTTGAATAAATATCTCTGTGAATATCTGAAAAAATGTCTTCTTCATGCAGGGTTTACAGATAGTTTGATATGCTTGTCATTTTGTTCTGATCTCCAGCTGACAGGGAAAGAAAGTCTGATGGACCAGTGGATCCTGAGTCGACTGTCTCAGGCCATCAAGTACTGTAACCAGGGCATGGAGACCTACGAGTTCCCCATGTACACACAGGCCATCTACAACTTCTGGTTGTATGAACTCTGTGATTGGTATCTGGTAAGTAGCTGCCTTTGTAAGACAGAGTTTACAAGTAGTCGTGCTGATTACATAGTACACAAGTGTATCAAATTTCCTATTTTAGTTGAAAGAGACTTTATGATGTCACGCCAGGCAACCGATTTTAGTGTTAATTGGAGACAGTTAGTTCAGTCATTTGTACGCAGATGGTGCAGCAATAATCAAGGGTGACACTTTCCCTCTGCTTCTTTGTTAAAGTAGATTGATAGTGCTTGCTGCTAATAAAATTAACAAATCTATGCACATTTAGAATTTCAAGAAGTCATCACAAAATATAAACATGACTTCCACTTGTTAATTCTTAGTTTCAAGTCATTATGTTCCATTTTGGGGCTTGTATGGATTATTCTGTACAATATGTAAGCCCATCCATAAATGGGCCCAGATCAATTGCAGTTGTGGAAAGTCATGAAAAGTTATAGAACTTCAAATTGAATATAACTATTACTTATCTTGAAGTTTTTTCCGTGAGGTTTTCTGAGAAGCTATATACTAGATATTATAAGAGACTTTTTCATAAAGTTCTCAGTGTCAGGATCAGTGCATGTTCTGTCTTTTGCAGCCTCAAATTTTATATCCATTATTTTTTTGACAGAAGTAAGAGACAGAACTTTGATATCAATATTTTTTTGTGCTTTACATTGTCTGTGAACACAAGTCCAGCAGTCAGGGCTAGAACATTTTACATGTTTCATCAAAGTATTAGTGATCAGAGTTCTGTCCAAAAGTGAATAAGGTTTTGCTCTTTAACCGTTTCATTTTTCAGATTCCTATAGATTCATTCTGCACTTTCCTATTCTGTCATCATCAGAAGTTTGTGTACCAGCTATTCACAGCTAAGCTTTTTTAAAGTTCCTAAGATTCTGCATTCTCTTTAGGCAAACATTGCAGTGGCCAGAACTATAGAAGAAAAATGATTCTTCAAATTCCAGTGATTCTTTTTCGTGCATGGATTGAAAGTTTTTACCAACAGGAATATTGTGTACACATGATGGTTACATTTTGTTTATGTCTTTCAATCTCCTGGTGGAGGTTGCTTTGATAAACACTTGAACTCGACTTTAATAGTCAAAGCTAGAAGTTTTGTATTGATTCCTCCAAGTTCTTGCCAGTTGCAGATTAGCTTCAGTTGTATTTAATCTTTCATTACTAGGAATACTTGAAGCCAGTTGTCAATGGGACAGATGAGGAAGCCAAGATGGTCAGCAGAAATGTTCTCTTCACATGTTTGGATGAGGGCCTGCGACTTTTGCATCCCACAATGCCTTTTGTCACAGAGGAGCTGTTCCAGCGGTTACCATGGAGAACACAGAATGCTCCGTCCAGTATTTGTATAACGCCTTACCCAGAAGAGGACAAGGTATGTTTGTTTTGTTTGCTCATTGTGCTTATTCCACAGTTGTCCCAAGACATTTTTTCATGAGGTTGTGAGTCATGAAGCTAGTATGTAAATGTATGTACAATGTATGCATGATATCATGGAACCTTCACTGGTAGAAGTATTTGTATGGCATACCATATGACAGAATTTCTTTTTACCGTTACTGCCTGTTTTCTTTTGTATGCCATGGAGACTGTAGAAGTGTAAATCTTGGTATGGCATTGTTCATTTGATATGTCATCTCATCTTTGCTAGCCATTCTCTCTACCCCAGCAAAGAGACAGTACTAATGTGTTATTTGTATGGCATCCAATTTAACCTAATTTTGTTTTCTTGCTTCAGGCCACCCCCAACTGCCAGATGTTTGAAATCATAATAGATCTTTGTATGGCATACCATCCGCCCCATTTCACACATCTTCATTTATCTTCACAGGCCATCCCCTATAATCAAGCTTTGGAGACCAAAGTTGAGTTTGTCCAGTCTGTTGTGAAAAACATCAGATCCATTCGCTCAGACTACATGCTGGTGCCTAAAACTAAAGTTGAAGGTAAGTATTAGCCATATTCCATAAATCCTCCTTTTATTGTTTATACTGACAAAACAAGATAGGATAAAACTGACCAAACTTGGCTGTTGCAAATTTTATTGAAGACCTTTTGATTCATCTGCCATTATTTTGTTATTGTAGTGGTTTAAGAACAGTGAGAAGTAAGAGACTTACTTGAAGTGAGTTGCTCTTTTGTAACTGCAGATCCAGTCACCGAGTCGTCTCAGATTGCTGTTATGAACATGACATTGTATATTATTACCGGCTTAGATTTGGTGCAATGCCATACAGGCCAGCTTGCTCAAAGATATTTGGGAACTGAGGCCAGACAGTATATAATTCCAGTCTCTTAATCATGCTATTTTTTTTTTTTTTTTAGCCAACTTTAGTTTTGTGAAATGATTCCAGTAATATGCAGTTGTTCTAGTTTTTTTTTTCTACTGCTGTCACTGAGGATTTAGTTAGGATATTTTGCTACAGTTTGTCAGAGGAGATTGTCATCATTCTCGATGTGCATTATCTTGGGTGAAGAAAGAAATAGATTTCCCCCAAATTGAGGTGCAGGATGAAGCAAGTTGAAATTAATTGGATTTTGGCACCATGAAATGGCTGGTTTTTTTTGTTTTTTTTAATCAACGCTAACATTGGAGATGTAATTGTTCGATGTTGTGTCCTCCAGTCTACCTGAGGTGTACAGATGAGGAAACGGCAGAGACGCTGCGACAGTTTGAAGATGTCATCTCCACCATGTGTAACACCAGCTCCATTACCTTCCTGGTCAATTCTGATCCCCCACAGGGCTGTGCTATGACCACTGTATCTGACAAGTGTGAGACCCACTTGATGCTCAAGGTATTCAATCTCCATAGTTTGAGAAGCTTCTTTTTTTTTTTAACCACAGCAGTAAGGATTAAAGCCTTCCCCTGAGTGGGCCCTCATGTTCTCATAACATATTTTTATAATCTTTCAAAGCCTACAAAAACGAGAACACCACCTCCTCCATAACATGCAGCAGTTTCCAGCACGTTTATTACATTTTCTGTGGACAGCATTATATTATTCTACAAAAGCTGAATGGTCAGACTGTTTGCTGAGGTATCAGCTGAGGTGGCTATCGCTGCAAGTTTCATTTGTATTGTACTTTGCTGCAAAGCAGATCTTGTTTATATGTTTGTGTTCTCCACCTCTTTTCAAAGAAAAAAATAGGTAAAAAAAAAAAAAAAAGCAAAGAAAAAAAAAAAGGAAAAATACACACAAAGAGAGACGAGACAGTGAGAAGTACAATGATGAAAATGTGTAAGCATTGTGACCAGTCTCACCCGCAAAATTTTGGCAAGACGGTTTATTTTCACTTGTTCTGCTTATATTTCACTTCTAAGTTTGTAAGGATATGCTTATTTAGAACAGCCAGGTGTATATGTGGGTGTTTGATGGAGTCACTTTTCCGTCCCCAGGGTCAGATTGACATTGCGAAAGAGAAGGTAAAGTTGGAGAGTAAGAAGGAGACGCTGGTCAAACAACTGGCCAAACTTCAGGAGGCGGCAGCCAAGCCAGACTATGAGAGCAAGGTGCCGGAGAATGTGCGGCAAGAGAAAGCCGAGAAGGTAAGTGTATGATTCACAAGTAGTGGTTGTTGTTGCTGTTGTCTTTGGGTTTAAGGACACATCAGCATGATCACGGCGCTATTGTGCCAAACACGATAAGATGTGTTTAGACGTCAAGAAGAAGAGAGGAAAGAAAGCGGGACAGAAGACAGGAGCAAGGAGAGAGAGAGAGAAGAGGTGTCTCCCCTGGAATGTTGAGGATGGCACTCCATGGGAGACACCTCACCGACAGCGGGCTTACACTGCTTGCAGATGGGAGTAGAGAACCTACTTATAAACGGAGGAGAGACAAGTACTGGTATTGTGTATGGTTAGTTGGTGGCCTGTTCTTAAGTCCTCATGGAGCAAGAGGATCACAACAGTAGTCTACCCACTGTTTTTTGGTCTGTGATAATCATCTTCATAACTTCTCTTTCTAGGTTGGTGGCCTCCACCTCCAAGTCTGTTTAAGATGCCCTTAATTTCCTTTCTCTTTGTGTATGAATGAGTGCATATGCAGAAATGATTGTACCGAACTCCAATGGCCATTGGTCAAGTGTCTTTTCATGTATTATATACATATGAGGTGTTCTATGATTCAAGATTTGGAAGATATAGTGAGAGTGTGCATCACATATGTATGATGCGCTTTAATTAATAGCATGAATGAATGAAATCTGCACTGGGTGAATCAGATAACTTTGCAATCTGTTAGTGGAACAATTTTCCAAACAACACAATAGTAGGTAGTTTGTAGGAATGTTACATCATAAACTGTCAAGTCTTACTGATGTAAATTATCACCATAGAAGACCATAGTCATTGCTGAGTGTTTTCATAGGTTGGAAGGTTCACAGTTTAAAACATTATAATTATTTAAGTAGGATTACACAGCATATGGAAACGAAGGGCCTAAATTTAGAAATCAGTTGATTGCAATATCAGTAATTATACTGAATGATATCTGTGTTAGTTTCACTGCAATTGGTTATATGAATGAATAGAAATTTCAGTGTAATAATTTTAAGTGGGCATGGTCATTATATAAAAATGCATCATTCCGCAACTTTGGATTCTATATGATGAATTATGAATATTATATGCTATGAATTTATGCAATTTAAGATTCATTGTTTAAAAGAATCCTTTTTTTTCCCCCAACAGATGGCTCAGCTCACAGGAGAGATTGCTACCATCACAAATGGCATAGAAACACTCCTCAAGTTAGAATAGGCTCCGTCATTATGTACATATAATTATATAGAACATATGTCCACACTTTGTCCTTCAGTTTGTCGCACATAGTCCAGTGTTGGCGGGCTCAGTCCTTGTATGAAAACTTGCCAGTAGCTACTTGTTTTCACTATGCACTAAGTGCATATTGTTCTCTGTATCTGCCATCAAAGTCAGAAGCTGAAACTGTTGCGTTATATCGAGGACGAAAAAAAAAAAAAATTCAGCAGTCGTATTAGAAAATTGTTTTACCACACTGTACCAGGAATTTTGTTTCAAATTCAGTGAAAAATGCAGTCATTAAATGGAGTCGGAATAAGTACATGTGTATTGTGATTTAATGTATGATAGCAGAAAAGACACCACATTTTGCAATCAGGTTGCTTGAATTTTTAAGTATTATGGACAGTTTTGCTCTTGTTGTTTTATTTTTGTCTTGCTTTGTTTGTTTGTTTTTTTTCTTTTTATTTAATCATGCTCACCTGAATGATGATATTTAAATGTATTGTATTTTATGATATGAATTTATTGTACACACTGTGTTCTGAACCAGTCCTGTATGGTTAAGTTTGTATAAATGCATGAAAAGAGTATGAATAAATACATTTGCGTTTATGTACTTTAATTGGTTTGTCATATCCTGCTTGATCTATAGACAAAAAGGCAGTGTTATGTATCTGTGGAGCTGGAAGATACAGTCATAAATGCTACTGAGACAAACTCAGAAACCAGATGCTGAAAAGAACTCCACATATGTAGAATATCAACTTGGATTTTGTAAACAAGCATATTGTAAATGTCACTTGAGTTTAAGTTCTGTTGCTATAACTCTATCAGTCAAATTATTTTTCCAAGTTTGAGCATTTAAACAGTGATAGACTTATATACCTGCAAATCCAGAGTTTTGCTCAGTTCCCGTGTGAATATGCAAACACTACTTTAAAAATACTAGTATCTTTTTAACAATTACCTCACCGCATAAATCAAATGCCTCTGTTAGTTACACTTTCAGTGTTTTACTGTACATAATTTGACTTGTTCCAATTAACACAGGAAACGGAGTAAATAAGGGAGTAAGGGTGAGAATGCATTAAAAAAAAAAGCTAAATTCTGTGGTATTTTTGTGAGTCATATTTTATTTGTGTGATTTTTGTCAGTAGTGTTTGCTTATTGAATCGTTAATTTTTATTTTTTTTTAATTGGTTTAGGTTACATTGTGTTTAGTTGCAAAATGCAGCTCCTGTATAGTAATATGTTTCAAGTTGTAGCTGTTTTGCAAGATATTTTGTTGATTTTTAATCCTATTTTTTTCTTCATTTGACTGAATTTTTTAATTATTCTAGAAATGTGATCTCTTTCAAGTTCACACATATACACAAGCATATTCAATATGGTTATGGATGAATTTCAAGTGACTTTTTTTGTTGTTGTTATTGTATTTTGTATACTTATTTATCAAGCAAATTTGCTTATTTCGGGAACAGTTTCAGTAGTTTTTAATTTAGCTTTAGTCAGCCTGTATTGTGGCAGGTTCATTGGTTATATTGTTATAATCTGAGTTCTTCATAATATGAATGATTTGTCATCTTACATTTCCGAACCAATCTCATCCTTCGACTGGCTAAGAGAATCATTACAACAATTGCAGGTCTGGTTCAGTGAATTCATAAGAATTATAAATATGATCATTTATGGCAGTGGTCCCCAACCAGTACCGGTCCGCAGATCAGTTGGTATGAGGTCACACAAGAAATATTTAATTATTTCCATTTTATTTAAATACTGAGTCTAACGATTTTTTATTTTCCTTTTATTATCATGCTACTTGTCACACAAATCACGGTGACAGAACTCTATTTTTAAGTAAGATACCAGAAATCTGATTTTAAGTTAACACATGTACAGATGTAACGTACAGATGTACTATCAACAACTCCCCACTCCCCTCAGTGGCGGTAAAATTGTCAAATGTTGAAAGATCTGCGGCGCCAAAAAGATTGCAACCACTGATTTACTTTTAAAAAAAAAAAAGATATGAAATTTTTAGAAACAGATAAACTGAGGAATATCAAGAAAAAATTCAAACAAATTCTGCATTAGGTCCATGGTCATATACAGTTGTCAGTAGCATCAGTGTCTCGGAGAGGCTTTTTCAATTATCTCAGGTAGACTTGAAAAATTAGGAGATGGTATGTGCAGGCGGCAATTACTTAACATTTGAGTAAGATTAGGATAAAATAGGTTGGTTGTAACATTTGATTGTTTTGCCTTGTATTTATTCATAAGATTCAGACTGTTGGGCACTGTGACAGCAAAGATAGAAAGTGAAATAGCTGCCCATGGGATGTCATTATTCACATACCCAGGATATTTTGTGTCTTTAGTCGAGGGCTTGTCAGTAAATTTGTCATGACATCTGTTTCTTAATTTGTTGTCAGCATGCTGTAATAGCAACATATGCAATGTGACGCACATTTTATGTGCTTACTTAGGACAGCGTGTAGAAGTTCATAATCATTTATTATCATTATTGAATTGTTTGTGAACAACAGCTTAACTCTCCAAGTGTTTATTTTCCGATTAAATCTGTAAATTTTGTCCTATAGTGTTACGGCCGATTTAATTAGGCATATTTTGATTCTTTATTAGGTCAATGAATCAAGGTCAATATATGTCTGCAGAAAGAGAAAAAAAAAATATCATATTGCAGTTTATTTATTCTACTTTCAGAAAATGTATAGTTTTATGGACTTTATTTACTTTATTTTGGTATGCCTGTTTCAAAGTATTTTCCAACACATGGTAAAATCTTTCATTTTCCCTGACACCACAGACTGTTTACTAGGGATACTTGGACTCGGAGAATTAAAATGTTTAATAACAATATATTTGTGAAAGTTTGTTGCTCTAGTGAAATACAGTAGTTCCACAGTTTTGATAATTAAGCAGAGAAATAAGGAGCAATGGAGGATGTCACACTACATCCAAGATCTAGGAAATTTCTTATGCTTTCATTGGTCAACTAGGAGCTCACACTTAATAATATGAGCCACTGTATTATGGGTCCTGGACTTTTCAGTACAGACTGTGGCCATAAGTGCATGTGTTTTTTGTGTTTTTTTTTTGATAGTGGAAAACATGACTTAGTTGAAAGGTGACTGAAATTTATTACTCAGTGTAACCTCACAAAAAAAAAAAAACAACAGAGTATGCATAGAAAGGATTAAACAATTTAGTTAAAACTCATCACTTTATTGTCACTAATTATTGATTTTCAGTGATGTCAGTCAATTTCTTTTTCAAATTAAAGGCCCTCTCATCTTTCCATTTGTGAATCTGTTTATTCGGCAGGGTTTACCATAATAATTAAATGTATATTCTGTTCCAAATTTTGTCATTTTGTTTTGTTTTATTGTTTTTTTTTTCCCTTTGTTTTTTGCCTGGCCCCGGGTTTTTTTTTTTTTTTATCCTCTTGTAAAATTTCTGTATACCAATATAAAAATAAAAACAATTAATGTTCTGAACCACAATGGAGAGTGTGTCTTTTTTTTTTTTTTAATTTTGTATGATACGTTTTCAAGTACATACTTAAAGTTAATAACTTTTTAAAATTGCTATGCATTCTGACAGGTTTAAAGGTTTGTCTACCTTACCAAAGCAGCCAGTCAAGATGAGACGTATGTCGATTTTTCACCATATGGAGTCTTTGGCATCATGTGAAAGCTTGTTTTGCAGCCTTTCAGGTGATGAAAAAAGTTCTGAGCTATGTTACTCTAGCCAGCGATATTGCAGTTTAAAGAGACAAGAGATGACCACCCAGCAATGGCCGAAATTCCGAGAAAATTTAAGTTTAAATTAACGGTTGAACACATAAATCAACATACCTACCTCACAGAAAAAAAATGATAAACATCTTTTAATGAAGAAATATTTATAAATTGAGGATAAGAAAGATATTGTTTTTTCAGACATGAATGTACTTTCGATTTCTGCAATAACAAAAAGAAACAAAAATTCGATGTCTGGACCCCCCTCATCACATTCAAAGTCCAATGTCTCAATTCTAGCCCAGCGACTTACTTCTCATTTTCACTGGCCGCGAAACAAAGCATAATCTCTTTACTTTCTCTCTCTCTGCTCTGTTTTCTTGTGTCCTTTCAGTCTTCTTCGTCCGTTCTCTCTATGTCCTACTCTTTCCACTTCATTCAGTTTCTTCCCCTCCCTCCAATACATATCCAAATACCCCCCCCCCCTTCCGCTGGGGCCCGGGGTTTATAAGTAGGTTCTCTGCTCCCACCTGCAGGCAGTGTAAGCCCGTCATCGGTGGGGCGTCTCCCATGAAGTGCCATCCTCAACATTCCAGGGGAGACATCTCTTCTGTCTCTCTCCTTGCTCCTGTCTTCTGTCCCGCTTTCTTTCCTCTCTTCTTGACGTGTAAACGCATCTTACCGCGTTAGACACAATATAGCCGTAATCGCGCTGATGTGTCGTTAAACCCCAACACAACCAACCAACTGTTG